>JAEANM010020711.1:0-12034 GCA_017656035.1 Myanophis thanlyinensis
GCCAGCCATGCTGGCTCAGGAATTCTGGGAATTGAAGTCCACGAGTCATGAAGGAGCCATAATTGCCCACCCCTGGCCGCTAAGGCAATTGATCTGTTTCTCTTTGCTGGAAGGGTCCCTTCCTGCTTCCTTCTTGCTGCAGGAACCTTTGAATCAGCTAGGACAGCAAGGGACAAATGGGCTGGGGAAAAACAAAAGGATGAGTTGGAGGAAGTACTTCCAGTGTCTGCTGAATCATTAGAAACTGTCCTAAGGAATTGTACTGGAAGGTTGGCATTTGATGGTCATCCTGGATGCCATTTAGGGTTATTTTTTTTCCGGAGGACTGGCAGAAAGTGAAGGATAGAAAGGGGGAGAGATCAGAGAGGGAAGACATGAAGACAGACAAGTCTGCCTGCCTGGCAGGGAGGGGGAAAGGAATACCTGACATTCCACTGAAAGGCCCCTAAGGCTGGAACCCTTTCTCTGTCATTTATCTTCTCTTCCTTCTGAACTATCTTCTCCATGCCTTGGCCACTTCTAGTTCAGTTCTGTGCTCTTGTGTCAGGAAAACACTTCCAGCTCTCATCTCTTCTTTCTCGTTTTGTTAAAGAAGTCAAAGCACACCAGTTTCTGGAAGTTGTTTGACTATTAGGTCTAAAGTGTGCAGCACTGCAATTCAGGAGTTCTGGCCCTAAGGCTTGGGCTCAGCTAACCAGTGGTGCGATTCAAATAATTTAATAACCGGTTCTCTGCCCTAATGACCAACTGAACCAGCAGTTCTCCGAACTGCTTAGAAAGTTAGCAACCAGTTCTAGTGAATAGGTACAAACTGGTTGAATCCCACCTCTACACCTAACCATACCACTAAATGCACTGCATCTGAGTTGGGGTTGGCATCTTTTCTGTGACTGAGGCTACAGCAAGAAATTTAGGGGGTCCTGGACAAAAGTGTGTTGTGGGAGGATCTTTTTTTTCCCCTTGTTGTGGAAGAAGTACATGTAATCCTCAACTTACAACCATTTGTTCAATGACCATTCAAAGATACAATGATGCTGGAAACAATGGCTTATGACTGAATGTCTATGGAGATTCTCAGTCATTCAGATCATGGTTGTCCCAAAGGTGCTTTTTAGAAATTCCAGACACCTTTGGGACAAGGGCTTATGACCATTGTTCACACTTATGGTCATAGCAGCATTCCCATGGTTACATGATCAAAATTTGGAAGCTTGCCATCCAGCATGTATTTATGACGGTTGCAGTGTCCAGGAGTCAGGTTTTGTGACCTTCTGACAATCAAAGTCAATGGGGAAACCAGGTTCACTTAACAACCATGTTACTAACAACGACTGCAGCAATTCATTGAACAACTGTTGCAAGGAAAGTTGTAAAATGGAGACACTTAACAACTGTCTTGCTCAGCAAAGGAAATTTTGGGTTCAATTGTAGTAGTAAGTCAAGGGTTATCTCTAATGGATTTTCTTTGTTATGCTTGCTTTCAGAGATAACATTATGGTATAGTATCCTGCATCAGAACACTAAGAAATTGAGTATCAATTTTGAGCAAGTATAGTCAAAAGAGATTCATCATGTCTTCCCTTGAGACTTTAAATTACTTAGCTAGGCAGTACAGTTAAAAGGCAGATGGGGGAAAAAGTAGGTTCTCTGGAGTCTAGAATATTTGGTCAATATCAACTGTTTTGGATTTCCTGTCTCCCCCCTCCCCCTGCCCAAGTCTTGGTATGCGGAGAAGACCTTGAAAAGGGCATGGAGCAGTTAGCCTTGATACAATGAAGAAGGCAAAGCAACCTCCTTCTGCCTATAACAGGTTCAACCATCCTGCAAAACTACCTGATGTCAGGAAATAATTGGCAGGTAAACAAGTGTTTCCTTCCTAGGGAATTTTCCCTCTAAGGAGATTGGGAGATGTTTCCTGGTTCTAGGAATGTGATCCGGATCCTATGTTCTCTTGGGGGGGATATGGGTCCCCTGTGCCTGCTTTATTTTCACGTCCCATCTGCCTCTGCCCTGTTTGCGCTCCACAGGATGTTGCTAAGCACTCAGATGCCCCAGGAATGCCTTCCACGGGCACCTGCTGGCAGTGGGGATAATCACAGCCCCCTCCCTTAATCAGGAGTTCACTGCTCTCTCCTCCCCACCACTGTAGCCCCTTTCCCCTCCCCTTAATAATTTGGGGGACTCTGGAGCCGTGGGAACTCTTCCTGCTGTGGGTGGCATGCAAACAGGCTAGTGAGCGGGGGACACGGCTAGCTTTTGCTTAGGAATAAAATTATTCCTAACAATAAGACCATAGGATGAAAAGAAGCATTTGCACTAGTCTGGGAAATGTGAGCAAGAGGCAGAGGGGGAGGAGGACAGCTAATCAGAAAGTGGAGGGCAAAGAGATTTTCCCACTGTGCACTGCTGCTTTTTTGTTTCCAGCCGGAGCATTGTACTTGAGAGTTCCCATCGGTCTGTGCATTTCCCACGTGTTCAGATTCGGGGGAGTATGGGTGGGATATTTAATCATGAAAGTTTTCTTAAGTAAGCAAAAAAAAAAGAGAGATAAGGAAGGGTGGGGTGAGAATGGTCATTTGGAAAGCCACATGCACACAGGACAGGAAATTACCCCAGATATAAAATGCAGAGATTTATTTTCAGTTTACAATATAACTTTTTGACATGCTGCTTTTAAAAAGTGAACCCAAAAAAGTTATTGGCTTTCTATACTTACAAATAGGGGCTTTGGGGGACAGCTTGTGCTGACTCTTAGGAAAAGTGCATATAAAGAACTTTAAAAACTACTTAAGCTGCTACTGATCTATTTACTCTTTCTTGGCTTATGCTAGCAGGATTTCTGATGAAGATTTTTCCCCAGCCTGATTGAAAATGCTGACGTTGAATTTAAGACTTTTTGCTTAACTGAGCCATAGTATTTTAATTCCCCAAACTGGGAATTAAACTGGGAATGCAGTATGCATCATTCTGTCCAGGATATCAATAGAGAGTGGTCTTTTCCATCATTTATTGCATCATTTTAACTAGTGACAGAACCAGGGACCATCTGTATGCAAACATACCCTTTTGATTTGTGGCTGCTCCCCATGCAATCTATTTTTAATTCAGCCACCATCAATTTTCCTTGAGCTTCAGAAAAAAAACCCTTGCTGGTTGACTATTTCTGATCCCAATTGGGCATTTATTTTAACACCCCCTTAGCATTACTTTCCCCAAACAACTATCCTTAAGATCAGTATTTTTCAAATTTGATTTAAGATGTGTAGTCTTCAAGTGCATGCTGGCTGGAAAATTCTGAGAATTGGAATTTATATATTTTAAAGTTGCCAAGTTTACAAAAAACACGGCTCTTCAGCATGTGTTGGCTTTCTGCTCCTTTGCATCTGCAGGATACTTTAACTAAACACCCATCAATCAGGACTTTCCCATTTTGTTCAGCTTGACTCTTCAGGAAAGGAGTATCAAATCAGTTGAGTTGTTCTGATCAACTGGATCATCTCTGGTTTCCTCTGAATCCTTGCAGCAAGATGAACAGCAAACAAATTTAATAATAATAAATAAATAACTTAGGATAATGGGCATGGCAGTAGCTGAAAACAGCAGAATAGACAAGAAATAAATGGAGAAGATAACAAAATAAAAAGAGTTGCAAATGGAAATAGAATTATGGTGGCAAAAGAAAGCAAAGATAGTACCAATGGTATTGGATAGTACCATTGGATAGTAACAGATGCCTTAATGCAAAGCAATCCCAAAACAGTTGGAGCTACTACTTGAACACAGCAACATTGACAAATTCACCTTCAATCAATTGCAAAAGGCAGCTTTACTCAGAACAGCTTACATTCTGCAACGATTACCTCTAACACCATCAAACATCCACATCTGCCTATTCCAGGTTCTTGGGAAGGACTGGACAGGAGGACAAAACTGCCAAATCCAATCTGAACATCTGACTGTGCAATGAATCATAAATAAAACCCTCAGATCAGTCGAGAAGGCTCGTATCCACTGACTAGCAGGAAATCAACCTCAACTGTTATTTTCTAGAAAATATTAGTTTGGATTGTGGTAAATTTCAAATACACTTTTGCGGATAAGTGAATGAAATAAAATTGATAATTTACTAGCACCCTTTTTGATCTTCCATAAACAGATGCCCTTGCTCTGTTCAGCTTCCACAAATCATACAGTCCTCTGTCTTTTCTATATCTAATTGTTTCCTTTGTACCCCAGTGTGTGTTGGCAGGGCTTTCTTTAGCATTACAATGCATTAATCCCTCTGGCCAGAAGTTTAAGGAAGAGCCTCACACTAGACTGGGCTTCTCTTTATATGTATGAGGGAAATAATCCCAACTCCAGGAAATAAATCCCAAGCCTGAAAACAAAGAAATGCATTTTCCCCTTCATAAGGGTATATATAACCTCTGAAGGAGCAGCAGAGGCTTTTGCACAATAACTACAGATTGGAAGTTTCAGATGCAGCTCTGCCCCCGACTGAACTGAGTTAAGCAGAGCATTCCTACCTTTGTAAGGGGGCAAGCCATTGCTGCTGCATTTGGGGATCTGCAGGGCAGGCCTCGGCCTAGTTTTCTAGCCACAAACGATTCAGACCCGAGACTCTCTAAATCTCAGCAAAGCGCTACGGAAGGAAGTCTCTGCTGCTCGCCCTCTAGCGGTGCTCCAGAGTTTTGCATTCACCGATCTAGTCCTAAAAACAAGGCTCTCTTCCAATCCCGGACATATCCAGAACACTGGATTGCTCCCTGTTTCGTTTTTTTGTCCTCCGAAGCAACTTGTCAGGAAGGACTTTGGCGGCCATTGAGAACAAGACCTAGTTCTAAACCCAGGACCGGGGAAGGGAAAGATGGAGGCCCTTGCGCTTAAAAGTCACCTGGCTGCTGCTTCCTCAGGATCTGTCAAAGCGCCTTTCCTTGCGATCCACCAGCACCTGATTTCCCCTCCCGCTTCTCAAGCTCCTCGCCAGGCTCGCCCCTGTTTCTGCCCCCCTCCCCTCCTTGCTGGGGAAAGTAAAACGGTGCTTCTAGCCTCTTGTGTGCAGCTCCAGAGAGGAATGGGCCTCCGGGCTTTCCTGGGTCGAAAGGTGCTGGCGATAACTAGTTCCCTCCTTCCTTGGCCGTTTCCCGCCATTACGCCTCAGGTGAAGGGCGCTCGGCCCAGCTCTACGGGTTGGCTACAGCAGCCACAAGGAGCAACGGGAAGAGAGAGGAGGCAAACGTCCCGTCGATGGCAATCAGATCGCCGCGATCTGAGGGAGCGGTCCCGGCTCAATTTCCTCAGCAACGTCCCCATTCGCCTCCTGGTCCCCGTTTCCCCGGGGTTTCTCCCCTTAGATCCCAGTGGGCGAGAGAGGGGCTCGCCCTCTCTCCCCACCCCCACCTCCAGCCCGATTTCCCTCCTGGCTTTAGGAGGAGCCGCCCCGCGAAGGGGTTAAGCCGTCCCAGCCCGTCTCGGGAGAGGTAGGGTGTTGCTTATCTGCTCCAGGAAAGCCCAGAGCTGCAAGCTTGTCCTGTGGGAAACCCTGCGCCAGGGGTCTTTCCGCTGAGGTATAAAATCCGGAGGGCGGTGGGGTGTGTGGGGGTGTGAGGCAGACATGTCCCTCCCTCCTCAAAGCTGCTTGTCCCACTGGGTTAGAAGTACATCCCGGAGAAGCTTTTTTCCCGGGCACAGAAGAGCTGACCGGAATTAAACCCGAGGAGTTGATCTCGGAGCGGAGAGTTACCGCGGGGTAAGGGTCCTCCTCTTTGCTCCCGTCCTCTTAAGCCGTCGGACTTCAGCTCCGGACCCTCCTTCCCTCCGCGGTGATTTTGCTACCTTAGTCTGCCCCGCGCGCCCTCCCCATTTTTTCCCCGGTTTTGCCTGTGGGCTTCAGCCTATCCTCCATTTGCCCGGGCGCTTTCTTCAAACCGCCGGCGGTGCCATCCGCTTGGGCTTCGCTTTGAACCCGGCTCTCTTCGCGGTGAGCCGGCAAGACGCCTGGCGAGACTTCAGGGAAGCTCTTCTCTCCGGAGGAGGGGGGCGGAGAGGGGGGGAGAGAAACCTGCCTCTGGGACGGCCGGCAACTTTGGCGGAGATGCAGCCAGCTGCGGAGCAGAGGCAGGAGAGTCCCGGCTCCCTTGAAGTCCCGCCAGGCATCTTAGCCGTCTGGGATGGAACAAGGCGAGCGAGGCCGTCGCAGCCGCCCTCGGGGCGCGGAACTCGGCTTTGCGCTCTCCTGCCAGACTGGGAAAAGCGCCCGAGCGAGAGTCTGGCGAAGGTTTTGAACCGGGCAGGCGGACGCGTCTTTCAACGCCTGAGGATGGAGGGCAATCGACGGGGGCCAGTTGGGAACTCCAAATCCCAACCTGCGCCGCTTCCTCCGCTGCACCTGGCTCAGGTATGGGTGAGGCAGGTCGCAGCACGTCGCGGACGGGACAGGACGGAGCGCGCAGAAACTCACACATTACGCACGCAGGCACCCGCTCCGGGGCGGGGAGGGTGGGAGAGGAAGAGGGGGGGAAGCGCGGGGTTGGCAGGCAGATCAAAGCCCCCCGGCGGGCCCTGTTGGCACCGAATCCCGGAGCTGCGCTGATGCAGGATGGACTGGCTGCTGGCATTGTCCCCGGGCACCTGTTCTGTGGCATGGGGAAGATTATAGCCCGGCTGGGGTGCGGGGAGGGATTGCTGCCGTTCCTGCGTCCCTTGTACTGAGAGTGATGGCGTCAGGAGGCCACCGCCAAGCCCAAGCCTGCGTCCAGAATGGCAGCTCGAACCTCGGTGCCCTCTCCAGAATGAAGGGGGCCGTCCCAAGATGAAAGGATCCTCCCCGCTCCGCTTCTCTACCTAGGTTGGAGCGCCTGCGTGTCGGACCCCGGCAGGGGTCGCTCTTTCCAAGGGAGTGGGGGGCTCTTAGCAATGCAGGCGGAGCCCGGTAAGGTAGTCTGCCTCCCCCCCCCCTTTTTTTTTCTTTTTTGGGGGGTGGGTGGGTGGAAGAAGGAGAGCCTATCTTGGATCGCCCATTCTCTAGCCCCAACTTCAAAGGCCCGTTAGGCTGCAAGAAGGGCGGGGGATCTACAGGAGCTTGGCCGGGAGAGAGCGAGCCTTTGAAGTGCCCATCAGCCGCGGCCGCCACTCGGGTTACAGCTGCTTGGCCCGGGGCCCGGGGGGACGGGCGAGGAAGGGAACTTTGATCTTGGTTACTTCCGCACAGCGCCCTCTAGGCCCGGGCCCGTCCAACGCTTCCCTGCAGCTACGCGGCGCCTCTGCCTCCAACATCAACCTCCACCCCCCCCCCACCCCCACCCCCGTCGTTCGAACCCAGGTCCAGCTGGGCAGCATCACCCTTTCTCTTCTTCTAGGCTTGACCCCGCCATGGTGCCCTGGGCGACGCTGATCCTTTTGGGGCTGCTGTTCTGCTGCTGTTTGGGTCACAGCAGCCAGACGGGAGCGCCCCGGGTCTATCTCACTTACAAAGGTAAGAGAGGCTTAAAGTCGTTCAGGTGAGTCCCCGCGGGGTAAGACTGCATTTTTGCCTTCCGGTGGCATCTCCTCTCCTGGATGAGCATGTCAGTATTGGGAGAAGGGAGAAAACTGCAAGGTGGCACTGGGGTGGGCATGGGTGGGGCATGGCAATGCATTGGAAAACTCTTGACAGAATAGAGAGCGTTTTTTCTGATTGTGGGAAGAGACTCTGGTGGGATTCAAAAATCAGTAAAGTAGCTGCTAGCCCCTTTTCAGGCTAATAAAATTTATTCCTGGGGAAAAGTGCAACCTTCTCATTTTTTTGTTCTTCTCTTTGTTTCTTAAAGACTTATATATGCCTAGCTTCAGTCACCCAGCCTGTTAGCCTAGATAAGGGATTTCATGGCAGCAGATTATGTGAAGGGATAAAAACCGAAAATTAAGAAAATAAATTAGATGAAGGTAGTGAATCTGTTGTATATGACTATGAGTTTTTATTAGCTGAACAAGGAATTATCTTTATATTTGTTGAACTACGCTTAAAAGACTTTTCCTAAATTAGCCTGGTATATGGTGGAGAGTGCATTTTTCAGGAAGTCTGGAGTAAATCTATGTTTCCTTCCTTCCTTCCTTCCTTCTTTTTCCCTCTCTCTTCATTCTACTTTCTTCTTCCTTCCTCTCTTATTTTTCCTTCCTTGCTGTCTTCCCATCTTTCCTTCTTTTTCTTTATCTTTCCTCTTTCCCTTTCTCCTTTCCTGTCCCTTCTTGCATGTTCAAATGCAAAAGGGGAAACATTTCTCCCTTTGGTTTGTTTTTAGTTTTTTTTTTTTGCTAGCCTTCTGCCAGCGAAAACAGAGATTGGGGGAGCACCTGAGCTCCAGTTTCTCTGGCAGAGGTACCGTGGACTGGTCTTTTGCTACTTCCAGGGCGGTCCCATGGGCCAGATCTAAGCACACTGTGGGCCGGATTCTGCCTGCGGGCCTTGAATTTGACACCCCTGTTAAGGAGAGAGTTGAAGTTGCTGGAACTTTGGGGAAGAGTGACCATGTCAAATTGGAACTCAATATAATGCAAACACAAGCAATATAACGTAATCCAACCAGTGTCTTAAACTTTAAAAGACCTGATTTTAACAAACTCAGAGACAGCCTAAGAAAGATTCCATGGATGAAAATCCTAAAAGGGTAAAACAGTTCAAGAAGCATAGGAAACATTGAAAAATATGATCAAAAAGCCCAGTCTTGTTGCAGAAACTTGTTGTTCAGGAAAACAAGACCACAACGGAGATGGAGAAACAAGATTTATTGTGCACAAGTGGCTCAGAGTATTCACATGCCAAATTCTGAGCCGCCGGGTGACACCCAGGTTGGGCTTATATATCCCCATCCTCCCTTAGCCATCTTTTGGTAAGTTTATATCAAAGCATAAAGCATAGCATAAAAAGGGAAGTTTTAATCATATCTTACACCATCTTACAACATCTGTTACTTTCAGTGACCTATCCTTGAGGAGATGTTTCGTAAAGTAGGGCATAGGCAGCTAAACTCACACTTTGTTCCATTTTGAAGTTAGTTCAAGCTTGCTGCATAGTTGAACTTCCCTTTTGCTTGATTATTAAGAATATGCTTGTTATATTGATATAGGTGTTTCTCCTATTAATTACTAATATATATGTGGATATATGGATATATGGTTAGGTACTTTTTCCATCTGCCTCAGTCTAGCACAATACCACTGAAAAGGAAAAGTAGGAAATCCAAGAAGAAACTAGCATGGTTGCACAAAGATCTCTCTAATAAACTGAAAGACAAAAAGGACAAGTACAAAAATGGGAAGAAGGATACATAACTAAGACAGGATATCAGCAGATAGCCAGAATCTGCAAAGACGAAGTCAAGAAAGCAAAGGCTCAGAATGAACAAAGACTTGCAACAAAAGTCAAAGATAATTTTAAAAAGTTTATTTCAACCTATAAATAAGAAAAAAAGTCAAGGAAAAAGTAGGTCCACTAAAAAGAGAAGATGGCAAGGAACTAACAGGTAGCAGAGAGAAACTCATTCTTTGCATCAGTCTTCATACAAAAAGAAACTATAGCCCAATCTACCAAAAACCTAAACATAAAGACTAGAAATAAAAATTAAAATATGCAAGAAAATACTTAGAGAACACCTATCTGATCTTAATGAATATAAATCACCAGGACCTGACAGATTAAACCCAGGGTTCTGAATGAGCTGGCAGATGTTATCTCAGAAATATATCTTTTAAAAATCCTGGGCACCAAGGAATTACCTGAGGATTGGAAAACAGCTGAGGTAGTTCCCATCTTCAAAAAAGAAAAAAAGGAAACCCAGGAAACTATAGACCAATTAGCCTAATATCAATACCTGAGAAGATACTGGAAAAGATAATAAAAAAACAGATCTGTGAAGATCTAGAACCAAATAAAGTTATAACTAAAAGCCAACATGGGTCTGTTAAAAATAGATTATGCCAAACCAATCTTATTTCATTCTTTGACATAGTGACTATTTTAGTAGACCAGTGAAATTCTGTGGACACAATATACATAGAGTTCAACAAGGCATTTGACAAAGTAGACCATAACCTAATTCTTTGTAAGCTAGAAAAATGTGGGATGGGTAGTTTCAACACAATGGATTTGTAACTGGCTGACAAACATACTCAACAAGTGGTCCTTAATGGTACTACACCAATATGGAGGGAAGTAAGCAGTGAGGTACCACAAGGTTCTGTCATAGGCCCAATACCATTACATACCTTCATAAATGTCTTAGATGAGGAAATAGAAGGGGAAATAATGAAATTTGCAGATAACACTAAGCTGACAGGAATAGCCAACACACCAGAAGATAAGCTCAGGATCCAAAAAGATCTTGACAGACTTGAATTATGAAGCCTATCCAACAAATGAAGTTTAATGTGGAGAAAAGCAAGGTGTCAGGGTTCCACACAACATCAGCAATGCAATCAGAACTCCAAAAAGACAAAGTCCAAGGAATAAGATTTTATTGAAAACATTGTTCTGGTATGGTCTGTAGAAATCCCGAATCTAAAGATTCCCAGGCTTTCTCCACCCAAGTAAAACTGAAAGTTCCACCCCACTAATTATCACATGTTAATATCCCTCCAACCATTTCAAAAAGAGATCCAATGACCCCTTAGGACACTTCCCATCACAGGTGTGAAATGCCCAGAGAAAGTTCTCATGAGAACCAGACATAAAGGAATGAAAACAAGATAACAATTCCAAGTTGCCGTTTCCAACTCCTCCTTCGCCCTCTCAGTGACCTTGCAATAGAAAAAGAGTAAATGTGTCAAGATCTAAACGGCCCTAAATTTTACTGTATAAAATGGCCAATATCCTTCAGCAGAAATCCCCCCCCCCCATAATATGTCCTTTTGGATCTTGACACAAGGTTTTCTACTTAGGCAGGAAAAAACAAAGGTATAAGTACAGAACAGTAACTGTGAGAGGAGTTGGAGACAACACTGTTATAAATATTTTTTTAAGAGCTAGGTCATGGAAAATCACTTTCATTTGTTCTATTCTGAAACTTTGCGTTGTTATACAATTGATGTTAAACTTCCCGTTTCTTTGTTCAGGAATAATCTGTGAAAGATAAGAAATATAATACTTGTTCTATGAGATGTCTCATAGTTTGTTTATATTTTAAAACACAATTTAATGGAACAATCAATCTTAATATATATGTGAACATTAGGAGGAAGTACAATTTTAAAAATAAGACTAAATTACTATTATATGTGAAATAAATTAACATGATTGTTGCTTTTTTTACTTTTATATTAGTATCAGCAAACTTTTGACCATAGACTTCCAGGGGTGGTATGATGAATTGAAGACAGCTCTCTGAATGTGGAGCTAATGACCATGGCAAAGACCAAGGAACCAGTGAAGAGAAAAGTTCCTTGGAAGAGTTTCTTGGAACTTCTCCAGCTAAGGAGACTACCCACATTTGCTTTGGATGATTGCCCCCTTCAAGGAGATCACAGGACAGCAGTTTTCTGTGGTTTTAAATGCCAGGTGACTTCCGCATCAGCCATCTTGCTTTAACAGAGTCTATTAAAGGATACCAAGTTTGCAAACCTAATTTTCTAATCTCTTTTGAAAATTGCCTATTAATCATCTTAAAGCTATTAGAGACCTTTAGAAGAGTGTTTGAAAAGTCTTCACCAGGTGAGTTTATTTTCAACTATGAACAAAATGAAAATGAATCATAACCCATACAACTTTTAATTTTTTAAAATTAAAACTTTCAGGCATTCCTGGTACCTCTAGGCAGCTCATTTGTTAATCATTGAAGACTGCCCTGATACAGTTGATTTTCCAGGCTTGATGTGCCCCTCACATTGCTGTCAGAAAAGGAAGTGATGAGTACAATTTATTTGGGACTAGCTGGATACCGGTGCTTTGCAACAAAACTATGTGATTCTACAATGGATGTCCCCCTTGTTCTATTCCCTTATAAGGAGTGTCAGGAGACAGTAAGTCTGGCTGCCGGCTTTTCAGAGAGCGGGAAAACCCTGC
>JAEANM010020712.1:0-12034 GCA_017656035.1 Myanophis thanlyinensis
GAGCCAGCCATGCTGGCTCAGGAATTCTGGGAGTTGAAGTCCATGAGTCATGAAAAAGCCAAGGTTCCCGACCCCTGACCTAACCCATCTCGCAGAGTTGTTGTTGTTGTGGAGAAAACAGGAGGAGGGAGGCGCGTTGGATATGATTGCAGCCTTAAGTTGTTTGTAAAAATAATAAAGACGGAATATACATAAATAAATCAAATCCCCTAATTACAGGCATCTGTTTCTTCCATGTTTTTTTTCTAGGCTGTGTGGCTTCGAGCCCTTCTTTGACCCAAGAGGAGATCAGTACATGTACAGCCGAATCCTAAATTGTGACTATGAGTTTGTCTCCCCTTGGTGGGATGAAGTATCCCTCAACGCCAAGGATCTGGTGAGTATCTGGCCCCTGTCTGCATCTGCTTGTTCAGGATCTTCAAACTTGGCTATTTTGTGACTTGTGGACTTCAACTCTCAGAATCCCTCAGCCAGCTTTTGCTGGCTGAGGGATTCTGGGAGTTGAAGTGCACAAGTCACAAAATTGCCAAGAAGGATCTCTGGTGGCACAGTGGTTAAAGTGCAGTATTGCAGACTAACTCTGCCCACAACCTGGAGTTTGATCCTGATGGGGCTCAAGGTTGACTCAGCCTTCCATCTTTCCTGAAATCAGTAAAATGAGGACCCAGATTATTCGGGCCAATGTGCAACTAATGCTCTACATCAGGGGTGGGGAACTACGACCCCTTTATGACTTGTGGACTTCAAGCCCCAGAACCGTGATGGCGAACCTATGGCACGGGTGCCACAGGTGGCACGCAGAGCCGTCTTGTTGGGCGCACAGGCTGTTGGCCAAATTACCTCCAGCTGAGCATGCACACGCAACTGCACATACACGATTCCAGAGACCCAGCTGGTCTCCGGGCCTCCACTGTGCATGCACGCGATTGCAGCAGGAAATCCAGCTGGTCTTCAGAGCTCTCCTGCGCATGCACACACGTTTGCTCATGTGTGCATGAGTGCCTATGTGCAGCGTGAGTGCATTGCATGTACAAAAGCTGCATGCATGCACAGACAGTGCACTTGCACATGCAGCACATGTTGAGGAGCTGCACGCAAGTGCGGATTGCATGCGCAAAGAGCGTACTTTTCGGCACTTGGTAAGTAAAAGGTTCACCACCACTGCCTCAGAATTTCAGAGCCAGCCATGCTGGCTTAGGGATTTCTGGAAGTTGAAGTCCACAAGTCATAAAGGTCCATAGTTCCCCACCTCTGCTCTACATCGTAAACTACCCAGTGATGTAATATATGGGGTGGTATATAAACCTAAATGCTATTGCTATAAAAAGTTGAACTCATGTTCCTCGGGCACCATCAAACGTCACCCTGCAAATGAAATACCAGGCTCACCTTCCATTCTTCTGTAGAGATATCTTCGGATCTCACTGGGGTTGGAGAGAGCAGTAGGATGTTCCATGTGGGGGTCTTTGGTTCTTTCTGAGTTTGGTTGTTTTGTTGCAGACATTTCATTATCCAACTAGTTAACCTCTTCAGGGCTAGAAAGGAGTAGAGTCTAGTACTGATGACATTACCTAGTTTGGTAATGAGACGTCTGCAAGCCAGCAACTAAGTTCAGAGAGCATCAAAAACCCCACAGTTCAACTCTGATCTACACATATTCTCTTCTGTTGATACCTTGACTGGCTGAGTCTACCCCATGGCCCCCTTTTTGTGAACTTTCCTAATCGATCCATTCTAAGGCAAGATCACGTGGTCTCCAAATATCAGATGTATTTCTAGCTCCCAGACTGGATCACTGTTGCTCCAATGTACTAAGAGATAAGGCTTGGACTACATAGCAAGGCTGCCATTTTGATTTTTTTTCAACATCCCCCTCTGCCAGATAGCCTCGATTAGCCCGGTTTTATTTATTTATGCAATTCCCATGCCATCCCTCTCCCTATGAAAGTGGGCAGCTTACAAAGTAAGTGATAAAAAGGTCAATATGGAAACAATTTAAATTGAAGCGCCATGGTGGCTCAGTGGTTAGAACGCGGTATTGTGGGCAAACTCTGCTCACAGCCTGGAGTTCGATCCTGATTGGCTGCAAAAGTTGACTCAAAGCCTTCCATTTTTCTGAGGTTGGTAAAATGAGGACCCAGATTGTGGAGGGCATTAAGATGACTCTGTAAACCACTTAGAAAGTACACTAAGAAGCAGTATATAAGTCTTAAGTGATGTTGCTATTAACAATAATGGAAACTAAAAACCAAGAAGACAGACAACATGGTGGAGGGATCTTCTATATCCCATCAGCCTCCCCCAGTGCAGAGCACCCCCGTTGGGGCCACACCACTAGCCAGACTAGGATTAAGGCCCTTTTAGAACGCCAAGAGGAGGGTGAAGGGGTAGGGTGGATCTCAAGTCTGTAGCCAGAATATTCCAAAGAGCAGGGGCCACCACAGAAAAGGCTCTGCTCCTGGACCCCACCAGAATTCCTTGACAGAGGGGTTCTGTAGCAAGTCCCTTTTGCTGGAGCAAGTGAGACAGGGCAGTCCCCTGGGGTGATACAGTTCCTCAGATAGCCTGGACCCATGCCATAAAGGCTATTTACATCCATTATTATTTGTTAAATTTATTTGCCTCGTATCTCACAGTGGGGCTACTCTAGGTTAAGTATCACATGATATGACACTGGAGTTTTCTCACTAGCTTTGTCTCTGGTCTTTGTAGGTGCAAAAGTTGATTGTCCTGGATCCCCAGAAGAGGCTAACAGTTCACCAAGCCCTAGAGCACCCTTGGGTGACTGGGAAAGCTGCTAAGTTTGCTCACATGGACAGCACCCAGAAGAAACTTCAGGAGTTTAATGCGAGGAGGAAATTGAAGGTAAGATTCTGGGCGTCCTACGCTCCTATCTGGGGAATCCCACATGGGGGCTGGGAATTAGGGGCCCAAGCTTAGTGGCAGAGGCTCAGAATCCAGGTGCAAGGCAAGCCACCCAAAAGTAGCCTAGGACGGATACCTGCTAGTATAGGTGGGCCTTGACTTATAACCAGTTATTTAGCATTTGGTCAAAGTTATGATGGACCTACTTTGAGCTATTTACTGTACAACTCAAATTCAAAGTTCTAAGAGTCACACACATACACAGACACACACACCCACACACACACCGTGGTCACATGACTTCAGACTCTTGGGAACACAGCTACATTTATGGCAATTTGCAGCATCCTGTGGTCATATAACCGTCTTTTCAGACAGTTTTGCCGTAAAGCAGCACCTGCTTTCAACAAAACCATGCGCATAGCCAACCATTGGTTCGCATCACAACCACTGCAAAAAAGATCATAAAACCGGATCCGATAGGTGACCGACCCATTTTACAATCATTACAGGATCAGAATGACGATCCTCTTCCCTTAATCTTCCCTTTTGCAGGAAGGATGATTTTTAAACCCAGTGATGACTTTGGTTTTGGGGTAAATAGAGTGCCTGAAATTTCCCTCTTGTGCAGAAAACAGTATGTGTGTGTGATTCTTCTAAGACTGTAAAAGGGAACTCTAGGATAACAGGAGCACCTGCAGCCAATGGCTGGCTGTGGTGGATAGGCTCTCTTGCATCTGAAGCCTTACAATCCCTGGCAGATGGTTGTAACAATGATCCAATTGCAGCTATTCTCCTTTTCCACATTTTTGTTCCATTGGCACTCAGCCACCCGGGTTTAGTATTAGAGAACATGATGCCAATGAGAATTAATTAACGTAATTAATTAAAATAAATGTATACAAGCAATCCTTGGTGACCAACGGTAATTAGAACAGGGAACTCCATTGCTAAGCATGATGTCACGTTACCATGCCGACTTACAGTGGCAGCTTCCGCAATCCCAGTGCTGTTGTTAGGTAAATCCCATACAGACTCAGCATCCCTATGATATAATATGACCTTGAGGGAGGAGGGGGAAGAGATGCCGTCTAGGAAACAATTAGATAAAAGAGGTCAGTTGCTTAATGGTCAGAGAAAGAAAGTTAGGCAGGGCTCACCCTAATTGAGCAGGCTGTTAAAAGTGAGGGTGGGAGGTTTGTAATTTCAGATCTGCATGATTAATATGGCAATGTAATCTTACAATTAAGTAGAATTAGCTCACACTTCCTGGTCTGGTTTTCCTGGAAGGGCTGACATCAATTTTGCAAGTCTGAAAATACAAATTTCCCACTGTCACTTTTAAGAGTTTAAGATCCATTAGGATGGGTGGCTCCTCTTTTTTTTCCCTGACCATTAAGCCCCTTCTTGTCTGATCATTCGCTAAACGGCATTTTCAATTTCCTCTTGGCTTCTCCGTTGACTTTGTTTGTCAGAAGCTGGCAAGGAAGGCCGCAAACGGGGATCACATGACTGCGGGATGCTGTGATGTCATAATTGTGAGCCCAGTGTCCAAATAATGAATATGTGACCATGGGGCCACATGGGACCCATGACCACAACTAGGAAGACCCCTATCCCTTATTCAGCTTTAACTTTAAATAGTTGCTGAATGAATCAGGACTGCCTGTGCGGTGCTGCATCTCAAAGGGCCAATTCTGGGTGGCTAGCATAGAATTAAGATTCAGTAAAAACAACTGATGTTATTTATTAATTTATGTGCTGCTTTTTTATTTTTACAAAGTGGCAGAAACATCTAATACTTCTTTTCCCTCTTATTTTCCCCACAACAACCCTGTGAGGAAGGTTAGGCTGAGAAAGACTGGCTAGCCCAAAGTCCCCCAGCCAACTTTCATGCCAAAGGTGGGACTAGAACTCACAGTCTCCCAGTTTCCAGCCTGGCGCCTTAACCACTAGACCAAACCAATAATAATAAACGTATATAAACAGTGCCAACACTGCCGACAACATCCTTTTTATGGCTCCTTTAAAATAATAAACATGTACATTCAAACCAATGTCACTCTTTGTCATGTCATGTCTAAATACGCACAGGCTGCCGTGAAAGCAGTAGTGGCATCCAGCCGACTTGGCAACCACAGCCACCACGAGGGATGCAGAAACGAGCGCCATCAGGATGCTACCAAAGAGGACAGCACAGCTCCCTCCGCAGAGCGTGACCTCTTTCTCCAAGAAGAGAACCTGTACCAGGAGAAGAAGATGGAGACAGACACAGAAGAAGCCATGACCATAAACAGCCCTTTAGCTAAGGTCGAGAAGCTCGAAGGTTTCCAGAATGAGAGTCCCGTAACCCCGGTGATGATACTGAACGGTTCCGGCTGCAAAACTTAACCCTACGGAACACCAGTGCATTGCTCTCGTCACCAACTCAAAGGGTATAAGGTCTATCACCATCGCCGATAGACCAAATTCTAACAATGACCATCAAAGGCCACCAGCCGGATTGAGAGAGCAATTCAGATGGACTGAAAGCTAGCTGAAATTATGAGAAAGTGCTACAGGGACATCTTCTACAACCTGGCATCTTCTGGTTATGTGGGATTCCTACTCCTATCATCTTCATCCAGGGGTGATGAGGAGCTATGATCCAATGTTTGGGAAGAGTGCCAGACCGGAGAAGGCACTATGGCTATATTGGCAGCTCCGTGCTAAAGAGCAGTTTGTCTTCTTTTGCAGACAAAATCCACGTTCTTTAATATTCTTGCTCTGTGTGTGTGTGTGTGTGTGTTTGTACACACAAGCATACAACACAGGGATACGAATATATGCATTTTTATGGAAGCCAGGTAGCTTAGAAATCAGATGAATGTATATATATCCAATAAAAATTGATATGTATGTGTGTACGGACAGACAGACAGACAGACATACAATTTTTATTATATAAGTATTCTTGGTGGCTCCCTAGAAAGCAAACTATCAGAAGACAGACAGTTGATTTCTATTTGAAATTCCATAGTAATAATTCAGGGGGAAGTGGGTGGGAAAATATCTTTTCTTCTATTGCTACATAACGTCCTTTTAACTGCAGGCACCATCTTTGAGTCTGAGGCTTTCTACACTCAGAGTATCAGCTCTAAAGGCCCTGCCATCTTTCCTTTCAACGAATACCTTTGAACCGTGTATACCCAGAAGCATAATGTGCTTCTCTACTAATTCAGTGATTTTTTTTTTCCAACTCTTTGTGAGCCAGATGGAATCCATTAAGCAACAGCTTCCTCCAGATGGCTAGGTGCCGCCATTGTTGCTTCTCTGAATTATTTTCCTGCTAGTAAGTAGGTCCAAGTTTCGTCTCCTTGCAAGAGCAAGGAACTGCAGCAAAATTATCCTCCCACAGAGAAAAGTAATTTCTCCATACCAAATAGCTCTGGACTTGTGTCTCCGGTCTGCAAAATGCATTTGAATTGCATTTGAACTACTATATGATCTTCTACAGGATCACAAATTGGTCTCAACCATTTCCAGCCACCTCAAAGCAGGGATCTCACCAATTATAACCGGGGTGGGGGGAGGAGGAATTGCTTCCCCAAAATTAAGAATATTTTGATTCTGCCAGGGTGTGATCCGATGTCATCCATTTTGTGCCGTTATTCCAGATAGAATGGCCCTTAGTCATCTGAACTACTACTTCTGGCGGTTCCCGTTAGGGGTCACCACAGCGAATCATCTTTTTCCACCCAACTCTATCTACTCTCGCCCCAATCACCTTCATGTCTTCTTTAAACCCATCCATCTATCTCCTCTTTGGCCTTCCTCTTGACCTCTTGCCTGGCAGCTCCATCTCCAACCTCCTTCTACCAATATGGCCACTCTCCCTCCTCTGCACATGTCCATCTGCACATTCATCTGAACATTATGTGTATATTATGGTCCCCCAGTTCTTTTTTTAAGAAAAGAAAATCTTTATTTTAGATTGATTCAGCTAGCTTCTTGCCTAAAGCAGAACTAAAACTCCCAGTCTCCTAGTTCCAACTCGATGCATTCAGCTACTATTCCAAGCAGTCTCTCTCTCCTGTAACATTAACTCCTTAAATTAAGTCTTGCCTTCTAAGCAAACACAGAGTGAGTATTTGCCGCCTTTAGGGATTTGAACAATGCTTTCCAATCTGTCCCTCTCCGCACTATCATCTTCTCCAAGCTCAAGATGCACATTTCTTTCAACTCTTCCTTACAGGACCTATTCTACACTTCTTCCCGATTCCTTTGCTCTCCACTTGATCTGGGGCTGCCACAAAGAAGTGTGTGTGTCGGGGGTGTGTGTCAACCTATTCTCCGTAGCCCCTGAAGGCAGGACAAGAAGCAATTGGACGAAACTAATCAAGGAGAGAAGCAACCGAGAACTGAGGAGAAATTTCATCTCGGTGAGAACAATTAATCAGTGGAACATCCTGCCACCAGAAGTTGTGGGTGCTCCAACACTGGAGGTTTTACAGAAGAGATTGGACAGTCGTTTATCTGGAATGGTGTAGTAGGGTTTCCTGCCTTCGCAGCGGGTTGGACTAGTAGACCTCCAAGGTCCCTTCCAACTCAGTTATTCTGTTCCCCATTTGCTACGTCCTTCTTAAAATATCTCACCCCAAAATGTGCAGGGCACCTGAGAAGAGAGTCATCAGAAGAGTGTTCATTACCACCAAGAATTTTAGAATACAAGGATCAACCATTGCTGATTTGATAGGAGCAAAGGGCCAAAGGGATAAGTAATATTTTTGTTAGCTTGATATGGGCCAAGAGCAACCCGAACACGTCGCTTTAACTGGAAGAATTACATGGCGTTTGTGGACACAGATAGCTTTCTTCTCCACTGCTCTGCAGAAACCATTTATTCTCCTGGCTGTTGCTTTACAGTTTTGTATTTGAGCAACCAACAAAACAGAACAAGGTTTATTGAGAGAATCTCTGCAGTAACTACTGTGGTCATTTCCAAGCCATGTCCAGTTCTGCAAAAGTCAGAAATGACTAGAACAAACGACTAGGTTATGGTCTCGCTAGTCACCACAATTTTGCGAAAAGCACTTAGAAATTGGGATGTACGTGGCAAAACACCAGGACATCAAACCTTCACTGGGGCTAATGGGATATATGGCTTTCTGACTCCCTAAGAGGCATTTTGTTACACATTTGGAAGTCCTTGCGTCATGCGGTCACAAATAGCCACATCAGCCCTCACAAGGCAACAAAAAATCCCTCCCAAAAACCCAGAAAGCTTGGGATATATAGCCCAAAGCGTTGAAAGGGGCTTTGGGGACGGAGGAATGGCTCCGACTATATAAGGAAGAACTTTTACGAAGGGGCGACTTGGCATGGATTAGGGAGTAGATTGTAGATGGTGGCAAGCCGGCGAACCCTGGTGCTGAAACTAAGATTGTGGGGCATTTTGGATTTGTTAAAACTCCCCACCTTGTGAAGCGCCCGTTGTGGTGGCCCCACACAAAAAGAGACATTGAGAGGTCCATGGCCCAGTTGCCCACCAAGACCTCTTTGAGACTCAAGCTGATGTTCCTTTCACCCACCTACCTTCAGAATCAAGTGGGTTGAAGTATTCTTGTTAAATTGCAACTCTTTTAGGTTTAATTTGCTGGTATGAAAAAACATCCATTATTAACAGATCGGCGATGCTCCAGTTTGGATGACGATTGCCTTCGGTGCAACAATATGAATTGTTGTGGGGGGGCATATTTTGTTTTGAACATTGCCTCGGTTTCTACTAATAAGCACTAGTAACAACACAATATTTTCGATTGAAATATTGCCAGAAATTCAAGGGCTAGGCTCTAGTTCGTTGGGCTTCATTTCAACCACCGATATGAGACAGCTATCCAGAACTCAGAGGATGGGAAAACAGTTCCCCTCCCCTGAAAAAAAAACAGCTGAAGAGAGACTGTGATGCTGCCATTGATCTTGAAATATTTATCCACGTTGTGCTGCTGGGATGAACTGGAGAATCCTGGAAAGCAATCTACATTTTATGATGCTGTAAGCAGATAAATGTATGAATAGAAAATGGAAGCTAACAGTGGAAGGTGGGCGGGGGGAGGGGGAAACGGACGGACAGGGACCCAATAAGTGTATTAATTGGACTTATGTTCAGATTGTTAATTGGGATGCTACAAGAAATGTGATATATTGAACAAGGTAAAATATTAGATTGGATCTAGGGAACTCTGTACAGGCAGACCTCAACTTATGACCACAGTTGGGATCAGGGCAGGCTGTCTATTGCTAAGCAATGTCATTGTTAAGTGAGCCATGCCTGATTTATAACCTTTTTTTACCATGGTCATTAAGTAAGTCACATGGTCATTAAGCAAATCCAGCTTCCTCCATTGCCTTGGCTTGTCGGAAGCCCCCTGAGAGGATTGCAAATGGCAATCTAAAATATATGGCAGTCATTCAGTGTCCGAATTTTGATCACGTGGCAACAGGTATGCAGCAATGGTCGTATGTGTGAGGACCAGTCATAGGTTTTTTTTCAGTGCCATCATAATTTTGAATGGTTCTTAAAGGAATGGTGATAAATTAAGGACTTCCTGTACTTTCCCTCCAGCTGAAAGCTCGCTTAGTGAGATGAGGCTAGGTATTCTCACCAGTATCGCTGCACAAACTTTTTTTAAACTTGGGTTACGACTGGAAGAAAAGTGTGGTATAAATATTGTCAATGAAAGATTTCACATGCTATTTACATGGGTTAATAAAAGGTTTGGATAAAACTCAGCAGCACTTTTTTGTGTGGCTGTTGATAAAAATAGGATCGCCAGCGTCCAATGATGGATATGGCGCAAGAAGAAGAAAAGGTTGGGGAAATACGTCTCTGAAAAATTGTATGCTTCCTACAAAGGCCATAATCCTAAAGGGCTTGTGAATATAATTATGTTTTCAATTAACCAAGATAACTGTTTCGTGTTATGTGTTAAAAATAAATACATTAATCCAAGAATCCCGATGTATTTAAAATTGTGGAAATGATTTAAGGACACCAGTTGGGTTTTGTTGTGCTTTTTATTAGATGGTTTTTGTTGTTCCTAATTTGCTTCTTTTGGCATTGACATAGTTGGAAGTGCCAGGTTAACCTGGATATAAGGGCTTCTTGTGATCCAGTTCAGGCACCCTTCACATACAAGGAGTTTCCGATCCAACTACTGCACACCAGTTCACACCTAGGTATCATTCTGTTTAATGGCAGGAGAGCACATCAAATTGTTTCTTTTAAACTTTGCTTAGTCTCAATAGATATATAGATAGATAAAATTCTTTATTGGCCAAGTGTGATTGGGGACACAAGGAATTTGTCTTCGGTGCATAAGCTCTCAGTGTACAATAAAGGAAACGGTACATTCATCTGGAATCAAAAGATACAATATTTAATGATAGTCATAGGATACAAATAAGCAATCAAATCATACTAGGAAACAGTAATCAGTATAAATCATAAGGATACAAGCAACAAAGTTATAGTCGTAAGTGGGAGGGGATGGATGATCTATAGGTCGTCCCTGACTTACAACATTTCGTTTAGTGATCGCTCAGTTACAACAGCACTGAAAAAAGGGATCATCATTTTTCACAATTACAACCGTTGTAGCTATTTTTTGGTAAAATGAGTGATGGCGTTTGGGAAAAAAGCTGTTCTTGTGTCTAGCCGTTCTTGTGTGCAGTGCCCTACAGTGTCGTTTTGATGGTAGGAGTTGAAACAATCCATGTCCAGGATGTGACTAGTCCTTAAATATTTTCCCAGCCCTCTTTTTGACTCGTGCAGTATACATACAGGTCCTCGATGGAAGGCAGGTTAATAGTAATTGTTTTTTTCTGCAGTTCTGATTATCCTCTGTAGTCTGTGTCTGTCTTGTTGGGTTGCGGAACCAAACCAGACAGTTCTAGAGGTGCAGATGACAGATTTAACAACAGTGACTCACTTAACAGAACCGTGGTGGTACAGTGGTTAGAATGCAGTACTGCAGGCTGATTCTGATGACTGCCATGAGTTCGGTTCTCACTGGCTCAAGACTGACTCAGCCTTGCATCCTTTCGAGGTTGGTAAAATGAGGACCCAGTTTGTTGGGGGGGGGGGAAATGCTGACTCTGTAAACTATTTAGAGAGGGTGTAAAGCGCTATGCAGGGATATATAAGTCTTAAGTGCTACTGCTATAACTGTGGTAAGAAAGGTAAAATGGGGCAGAACTCAACAGCTACTTTAGCAACAAAAAAGTTGTAATCGTCAGTCAAGAACTACCTGTTCTTGATGACTAAAGCTTCATTTTAAAACTTAAGCCAAAATTCTTCATAGGTAGTAAGCCCTATCTATATATATAAAAGTGAAATACCACTCATGCAGCATCATGAAATCATCAGAACCATAACGCCTACAGACCTGAAATTTGGCACATATGTTCCTCTTGGTTTCTAAGTGCCTACTAAGAAAGGATTTTTCAAAATGACCAACAGATCATTAGTAATTAGTAATTAACACGCTCTGATGCTAAGGAGACATTCTATTCCCCCTTCCCACCTTGAAAAGAATTGTGTGATGGAATGTGAGGCAATTGCCAGTTGCCTCACATTCCATTACCTCAGTTCAAACTGGCACACATTCCCACTCCTTCATTCAGGAGCGGGTTGGGGCTCTTTACAGTACTAAATGTCGCTACCTCACCAAAATGTCCACTGCTTCTGAACTCAAGGCAGCAAAAGAGATATTCCCTTATGAGTTTCAATCACCGACCATCACTAAGCCAACAGATTGTGAATCAAATTTCTCCTGCATAGTATCCCAGCCCCAAATCATTGACCTCCTCAGTTCAGACAAATCTGTTCCTTCTACTGTAACACCAGTTAAAGGGAAAAGAGGGTGAACGCAGGAAAAGATTTACAGATGCAATTAGGAAAATACAAGTAAGGGAAGCTGCAAAAAATATCGTCAAACTCGTCCCCAAGTCAAGAGAGGTTGTAAAAAAAGTATGCATCTAATAACCTGTTGGAAGTTAACACCTACTCCTCTCCTAGAAAAATGAAAACATTAAAAGGCAGGATATTTCCACTAAAAGATTAATAGAAATCTTAAGACAGAAATTCAGCCCTAGCCTCCTGCCCCCACCAGCAGATACTTATTTGGAA
>JAEANM010020713.1:0-12034 GCA_017656035.1 Myanophis thanlyinensis
AAAAACAAAAGGAGATTTCTTCTAACAACTGGTTCTCCGAACTGCTTAGAAAATTTACTACCGGTTCTAGCGAACCTCCTAGAACCTGTTGAATTTCACCTCTGGTTGTTATGGGAAAAATAGGACGGAATATCGGATATGTTTGTTACCTTACTTATAAAGTAACAAAGGTGGAATAAAAATCTAATAAATAAAATTAAGTAAAATAAGCACATTCTAATGTTCTATGCAGTTCCTATCTAGCTGTGGAGGTATCCCAACCCCTGGGATTTTTGCACCTCACAAGACTCAGCAAAATATTGACAGCACAAAACAAGGTACTTTCAGTCTTAAAATAGTGTGTTTGGGTTTTCATCTAACAATGATACAAACATGCCAGGTCATGTATCTTTTTTCTGTTGCATCCTTATGACACTGCCTTTCTCTTATCCCCAACTCCTGGGTGGGTAAGCAGTCAACTGCTAAAGACAATTTAAAGAAAACTTTTCCCCCTTCTTCCAACACCATCCAAGGACAAACTCAAGGGGAAGGAAGCCCATTAGACTTTGTCAGCTATTATTTTGGAGGAAATGCCAGTGGAAAAGATAATAGAAGCAGCTAGGGATCAGCAATTTTACGCCATTATAGATTTCTGCTAACTCAAGGAGGGGCAGCAAGCATGTTAAACAGACGTGGGGAAAAGCCTCTACATATCCAATTCTGTGGCCTTGAAGTGATAAAACAGCTTAAGAACCAATTTTATGATAATGGTTTCAGTGTTTTGATTTGTTTTTGGGTGGCTTTGAGGAAAATCAAATTTATTATGTATATAGAATTTATAATTACTTCACAGTCTGTAAAAACATCAAATTGATTTTGCATATGCAAAATTGAAATGTTCAATTTTTTTCTGGGAAATTTGTTACGTTTGACAAATTTTTAAAAAGTTTCTTTGCATTGAGAACCAAGTAGACCAGAGTATTAACCAACACCCCATAAACCTTACTGACAGTTTTAGAGGAGACAGTAGTTAACAGTCTTGGAAGAAGCTTCAAAAGGCTAAGAATCCACCCTATAAAACCAACAAGGCTATAGTTAAGCCATTTTAAAGAAGGATCATATCACAAGATTATTTTGTACAGTTACCAAGGTCTGCAACCAGCCTGTTTCTATCAAAAGGCAGTATAAAACTGTCTATTAAAGAACTGGTGCCTGAATTGTCTTTTTTTCCTTCTTCCCTTTTCCTTCTTCATCAACTCTCCATAAGTCGTAAACCTAAGAGCAGTAGTAAATTATTTCAGCTATCCAAAATCCAAAGAAAAACAGAGCTTCCTAGATTTTGCTTGAAGAAATGTAGTCATGTGATTCCCCCCCCCCCCCCAATAGCTGCTGTACTCTACAATATCACACAGAGCAATCTGAACCAGAGTTCACCCAGAGGAAAGTTCAGCTAAGCTAAGACAGCAGGACTTAATGCAGGCAATCACCACCCATATTGGCTATGGATAATGGGAGTTTTTTCCAGTAACTTTGCTGTATTGATACCTCTGCTCCAGACCACATAATAGTACCTTGCCAAACTGGGATGATTCTTATTATTCAATCAGCTTATATTCATTTCCCCACCCATCTGCTTTCTTAGTATCTTTTCCTTAACCTTGATGGAAGAGCTTGGACGAATGCAAAAATGTGCAATAGTGACACATAGTGTGAAATGCTGATCAAAGAGGAACAATAACAATTCATCTGCAAGGCATTTTGAGGAGGTATATTTCAGCACATCTGAAGCATCCAGTAAACCAATTTAAGGAAGACGGCCAGCCACCAACTATCTATTTGTATCCCTGACAAAGAACTTCTATTTTCAGAGGCCATTTACTCCAAATTAATAAGTGCCCGAGATAAAGAACAGAAGATTGCTATCGCCTTCATGGATTTTCGTATGGAGACAAAACCCAAAGGCCGGACTTATAATCATAGGGTGTGCATGTACGCATAGTAGTGTTGTGTCAGGATACTTTGCTCCACAAAGAAAACCACCTTAGTTTCTTCCCGTACCCAGATTTTCCAGCCCTCCCAGTAGAGAAACAACTTTGCCAGCCACGAACAAAAGTATAAAGCAACCGCTTTATAGGGGGAAGCAAAAAATCGCCCTCCCGCTTCTCCTTCCTGCTGCCGCCCCTCGTTTCTCAGAACCGCCCGCCCCTCTTTCCCCCTTTTCTCAGAGCCGCCTTCTACGGACACTCACCAGCAATCTCTGCATCGGGCCATCTACGTACATTTCCTGGGCGGCGGCGGTGGCTGCTGGGAGTTGTAGTTTAAAAGAAAAGAACAATTACGACCAGTTGGAGGGGGCTGTTCCTTCTTCAAACTACAACTTCCGACTCTAGCGGAACAAAAAAAAAAAAGAGCTTCCGACATTTCTGGAGAACGTCACCTTTGCAGTGAACGAAATCTAGAGGGGCGGGTAGCATTAGGATGGGTTATCTTTAAATGTGCAAATAAAGAGCAGAGCTTAAATATGTGCAGAGCACCTGTTCCATATTCTATTCATTCCTGCATCATTATGTATTTTTTAAAAATAAACTTATTTCCTACCATGGTGTCCCCTTTTTTTTTTAAATTATTATTATTATTATATACTTCCCCAAAGAACAGTTCTTGGAGTCCTTCAGGATCAGATGACTTTTAAACAGCAATCCTCCATTATCCATCCCTAGCTGTGATGATCTTTAGTGTGAAACTATAATTTCCATACTGCACAGCACACAAGCAGAGCCAATGAAGTTGTATTCAAGCATAGCTAGAAGACTAGACTTAGAATAACTTTGTCACTTTGAATGTACACTAATCAGCATGCATTAAAATGAAACTTCATTACATACAGCTCTCAAAGGCTCTCCACCTCTAATGTACACTACATAAACATGACTAAACATACATACCGTACATAAATACATACATACATATATACATACATATGTAATTATGCATACACCCTCATATACCGGTATTATATGACACAGAAAGTCAACACAGTTTAGTTTGGATGTATACCCACATCCAAGAGACAAGACAAGAGACAATAATGCAAGAGAAACAAATCTTGTGGGTTTACCAGATGGATAAAAAGCTGCTATTCTTGTAAATACTACTTACTAAGTCTATGGGCTTTACTTCTGAGTAGCCCCATATTAGTTTACCATGCTTGTTGGCCATAAATTCTCAAGTGGTTTCCATATACAGATTGCTTTAATTTCCCATGTCAGCAATGATAATAACAATAATGTCTTAATGCAGACTTAATCATTCTTAAGGGAGAGTTTTGAAATAAGAGACCTCTAAGTCTTCTGACTATAGATGGTTCAGCTCTTTATCCGGATTGATCTTGAGGAAATTAAACCAGCTTCTCATCTAATTCATTAATAACTACAGTAATCTTTCATACAAGTAGAATCAACAATAAATGTGAAGAAGTCACATTGAGGAAATGCGAGTTTACTCTCAAGTGAGCATATGTAGGCTTCAGCTCTGCAGTCTGACACCATTCTTTTTATTCAGAATTCCTGCAGAGAACCATATGGGATTGCTGCTACATTTTATGCACATAAACTTGGATTCAATTCAGTAGTTTGACATCTGAACACCCGGGCTGCTTATGGATGCTGTATAACTTTGTTTATATTTGCCTGTTTCTAAGCCTCTCATTCATTGATAGTGGCAATCTGATAAAGTTTGTGAAGAAAAACCACAGAAATCTCTTGTTTGATTTTGCCCCGTCCCATACACTATTATTGATAGATATCATAATTTTCATCAATATTTTTATCAGAGTATATTTATAATCCATAATTTAGGGAGTCCATTTCCTATAGTAGTGACATTCTGGTTATCTCTACACACTTTTGTTGGCTTCAGTATGGAAATAAATTGCCACTGCGCTTTTTTTTCCAAGTTCTGTCAAGTCTACAATCCTGGTGTTCTCCCTTCCAAATACTATTCAGACCTGACCCAGCTTAATTTCCAAATCCAGATGAGATCAACTAACTCACTATGCCTCAACCTGGAAAATTATTAGGGATGGCCTCATGTTCACATGCTAACATAAAATAACTATTTTAAATGTATCAAAAATATGGAAAATCTCCAAATTGCACAGGATTTTGACATTCTCATTTAGACTCACAAAAGTTGGGGCTAGGAAAATTAATGAGATTTAGCAATCTTACAAGATTTTTGCAATCAAAAGAAATTAATCCTGATTTTGACTACTAAAGATGGTATCGAAAGAAATGCATGTTACAGGATGTCCAGCGACCCTATAGTTTCAACCCTGACCTTATGGTTCTCAAATATTTCCAGTAAAGATAGATACAGTGGTCCATGTAAAGGAAAAAGTTGGGAATCTCTGCAATAACCATGAAAATAATCTGAATTCTGTACAGATTATTCAACATTCTGATATCACTTCTTTGTGCAACTGAAATTGTAGAGGAAATGTTGATTAAGTACAAAATATGTGGCAAATCCTCAAGCATGTTGAGCCAAGAAATGGGGAAATATTGAATTTTTAACTTCACACATTGCAATAAATCATATTGTACTATAATTGCCTTGATTGGTTTCATGAAAACTCAGCCACTGTACTTTATTATTATGAAGCATGTGTGAACATACAAATGTGGTTTATTGAGTAAATCATAGCTAAATAAGGTATGATCAAATAAAATTGTTGTGGGCAATGAAAATATATACTCTGCTTCAAACCCCTGAAAGAAAAGTGGATTAGAAATCAAGATTAAACAAACTATAATATAGCACAGGGGTATCAAACTCACACCTGCGGGCTGGATGATCACGTGCTGACCATGTCCAAGTCTGGTTTAGCAAAGGGCGGGGGGAGTTATGCTATGTCACATGATGACACCATGATGACGTGAGTTTGACCCCTGATGTAGCATGATATATGGTTTATGATTGCATTAATTTTGCTGTATATGAACTCACTTGTGATGTAGGATTACTTTTTGGTTGCAAAGTGGATTAGAGGATCCAGTGGCTAAATCCTTTGAAGCCAAAATCCAACCCCAAACTGTTTACATGTAACTATTTATATTTTATGTAATTAATGATTCTACATCAATGTTGGTTACAGTTTATGCAAATTTATAAGAAATGGTTACAAAATCCAACTGTAGGAAAAATGATTAATCTCCTATGCAAGTAATGTCAATCAATTTATTCGGGGACATACTTTCTGCTCTGAGTGAGGACTATGCAGTCACTTCTCCAAACATTCTCTTCCCAGAGAAACTCCAGAGAATGGGAACATGTTGATCCATACATACCATACCTTCGTCTCCCTTGCATTCCTGAGAAATCCCCCTCCACCCCCCACCTGATAATGAGCAGAAGCCACTGGCTCTCCCTGCTGTTTCTGTCGACAGTCAGGCCTTATCGTTTCTGTGTTGTAACAGACTCCGGCTCTCCCCACCCACAGCCCATTGTGTGTGGGTTGCCTGCCACAAGTAGGTGTTTAAAGGATCAGAGCTGCCATTCACTCTGAGACACAAATATTTTGAAAGGGCAGATACCCTCTTGGCCTCTGAAGAGCAGCTTCTCCTAGTCTGGGACAGCCCAAGGTAATGACAGCTCTGATGAGCAGAAGCTCATCTGCTGGGCTTCCAATTGTTCAACAGATTCTTTGCCTGTTGGGCCGCCACTTAAGCCCTGTAGTCTTGGATTAATTGTACTTATTCAGGGACAGCAGTGTTGGGAAAGGTCTCTCCTTGAGACCTCCAGATGCTGCCCAGCCCTCCTTTATCTATTCTCCCATAGACCTTGGGCTTCAGTTCCCATAGTTCACAGCCAGCAAGGCCAATCTGTTTTGTGTTATGGGTCCAATACATCAACTTGGGGAGGAGTAGAATATTAACAACGTAGGACCAATAGGCCAATTTACTCATTTAAAAAATAATCATCTGGCTTTGGAACAAAATATGTTTAGCTCTTCTATTCTACTGCATTTATTCTAGGTTTAGGAACTGAATCCAGTTAAACTGTCTTTTATATTTACTCTGGTGATTTGGAGGCTGTTAAAGGAGAAAGCCATTCTGCAAAGTTCAGACTTTCTGTTTTTCTGTCCAGGAGGAAACAGGGAGCTACTTTTCCATTTCTTCCTCAAAGAAGTGCCCATCAAAATTAGGAGTCTGTCATTCCAGAGAAATGCCTGCCTGAGTTTCTTTAAATTTCCTCCATAGCATTTTTCATCTTGGAATTATTATTCTTTAGACCTCTTTTTAGATTCACGCAACACTATTTCAGTTCAATGTGAAAAAACAGCTTGCAATCATTTCTTCTAACTTCTCTATCTGATTTCAGAATTCAGTCTGCATGAAAGATTTTGAAGTTTGATAGAAAGATTAGATTTTAGAGGTCAAGTGACACTATAAAATAGCCTGCTGGCTTTGAATTAATGTTATATGTGAGCCCAGATATTGTGTGGCTTTTCTAACAAATCGTGGCTTGTGGAAAACCTGCCAATGTTAAATTCCCAAGTTAACTGAACTGCATAAATCAGAGGTGTAACACTCAAGGCTCGGACTGTGGGGCCAACCTGGAAATATCAAAGGACCAGCCTGTGGTGCCTCTGCCCATTTTCGGCCACCCTGGCCTCCAGCAGCACTCTGCTGGCCAAACACATTCTCAGCTGGCAGAGTTCTGCAGGAGGACTGGATTGGACTGGATTACAATTTTGTGGCCTCAAGTAAGTGCCTGAACTGGATAGAAAACAAGCACCATCCTATGTTAATACTACAGTTTAATGGCAGATTTTACATATTGTAAATCCATTTAATCTACAATCAAAAGCCTATAATTGACAGCCATTTCTATTTACTATCCTGCAAATTTACCTCTGCTGTTAAATCTTGTTATTTCATGTTATTTATGCTACAGTATTTTTATTATTAGTTGAATAATAAAAATACAATAGTATAAATAGCTTTTCTGCCTGGAAAAGCAATTTACTATTAAACAATGGGGTATAAATTTAGCAGTAAAAAGTTCAGTGGCATATGAAGAATAAGTAATATCTGGTAGAAGAGAAGTAAAGAACTGTGGACAGAAAGAAGGGGGAAAACGCATCTTGAGTTTGTGTCAAACACCCACCATGGCCACGCCCACCATTACTACACCCACACCCAGCTGCTACCATCCCCGGCCCTCAGACGTCAAACACAACACTGATGCGGCCCTCAATGAAGTAGAGTTTGAAACCCCTGGCATAAATGAAACCAATCATCTGATATGAACTAATATGTCTGCAACTAAAGCCCAGCAACTGGCTAAAGACATATAAAGTGTAACTACATTATTATCTCATCCATTTTCAGCTTTCTAATGCCACCCTCTACCTTGACTGGTTACCCACAACACAGAGTCAAGTGTGTGTTAAACCACCAGCAAAGCTCTCTTGCTGTCACTCACTGTTTCCCCCCCCCTCGCCCAAAGTCCTTTTAAATAAATCCCACATCTCTTGCTCTCTCCAGCAATTCCCAGAAACATCAGGAGGAAACGACAGGGTGAAAGTTCAACTACCCAGTGGTTATAAATGAACTGCTTCCACAGATCAATACAGCATCCTGAGAGCAGCTGACGCCAATCCAGTTCTGCAGGGGAAGACTGGACCACTGACTGATATATGGGGCAGGCGTTGGACCTGCCTAGAGGATTTAAGCTGCTCTCTTTGCAATATAAGGAACTAATCCAATTCTGACCACCCTCATAGAGTTGTTGTAAAGAAGCTAATGCATGGAACCTAATGCATGGCTTTAAGGGGCTGTGTAAATGCAGTGGTAGAGGTGAAGGAATCCAGATTAACAAGCAGGCTTACCCCCATTCGTGCCACCTGGCCACAATCAGATTAAAGCTGTCTCCAAAAATGTGTATCCAGCAAGGCTAAGAGAATAAATTATGATATAACCTGTGGCCATTTTCCATGCTAGCAACTTTGATGGGAATCTGAACCTAGCAACATGTGGGAGAACACTGTTCTGCGCTCCTGCTGAGAAAGACTCCATAAGGTTATCATTTTTGATAATCTTTGTGAGAGTAAAAAAATGACTGAGACATAATATAAAGGTCAAATCAAATCAAATCAAAATTTTATTCATCATATGCACAGTCATACATGGTACAAAATGCAGTGAAATGTGTATGTGACCGTTCACGACCGTAGATAGTAGGGCAAGAGAATAGTATAGACAGGGATGGAGAATAAATTAGGGAGTGGTTGAGAGAGATAGATTATGGGAATACTTTATAGTCCTGGGTTGTTGTGGTTTGGTTTAGGGTCCGTATTGCCTGTGGGTTGTTTGCAAAGCTACATTAAGTGCCCTACGGATGTGGTAGGGTATCATGGAATTATCACCTGTAGCCATGCTGATTATGGGAAGTAAAATCCATTTCAGTAGGATTGTGGCAAGTTGAGAAAGAATTAGGCAAATCTTGACTCGCTTTTGCACATGAAGAAACAGAACAGATCTCAGTTGACACTGAAATGGTTTGGATTATTCAATCACTCTCCAAGCAGATGCACAGTAGGGAAACCCCTATTTAAGAAAACATTCTGTTGCTTCTCAGCATGTGAGCGTTGCCATTCTTCTAGTTGGAAAACACGCACCAAGTAAGAACTCATTAGAAACATAGGGAGCGGGGGAACTCCATTGAATGTGGGCAGTTTTCATATTTGCACAGTGCACACTCTAAGAGTAAAGGTGTTGGTACAATGGAAACTGAAGTAAAAATACTGGGTTTCCTAACTTCTAGAAATCTGGGAAGGATTACTCTGGGCCAGGGCTGGATGCGTCACCTGTTGGCCATGCCCATACCTAGTTTAGCGAAGGGGGTAAAAGCCCCGATACGTCACAAGATGCTGCCATTATGATGTGAGTTTGACACCTCTGCTTTAGGTCCATGTAATTGTCACACAAATCTGTTTCTGGCAATTGATTTCAAATGGCAACTGGAGTACTACGTTTACATAGCTTGGCACTACAAAACACTTCAAAACATAATATTCTTTGCTGGGGTTAATTTTAATGTGGGAAACTACCCTAAACAGAGCACAGCCACTAGTGAAATACATGAACCTTGACTTCAAGTTTTAAAAAAAACAATATTTCCTACCTCTACATCTTCCAATGTTCTCAAAGTACCTCCTTTTCCTTCCTTTCTTCATCAACTGACCAAGCAGATCTCCAGTTTTGGGCCACAATATTTGGCAGAAGTTCTCCTAAAAACGCTATCTTGAAGTGCATTAGTACTGTTCTATCCCATCCATAGCAATGCTCATTGGTACCAGGAGACTATCTGTAACTCAAGGTTGAAATGAGGGGTCCTTGATGCTCTCCGAGCTTGGTTGTTTTCTTGCAGATCTATCATCAGTGCTTTGGGTAATGAAATGTCTGCAAGAAAACAACCAAGTTCAGAAAACACCAAGAACCTCTCATAATGGTCTTTGGTCATGGTGTTTTTCCCACAAAAGGCAGCACTAGCAAGTTTTTTTCAAACTTGTGGCTTTTGGATCCAATTTGCCTTCTCACAAAGCCTCACAGTTTGTTCAAAGACCATTTTGTTGGATATGATCTGATACAATTGGAAGGCAGCCAAGTTGAAGATGGCCAGTGAATAGGTAATATTTTTAAAAAGTAATTGAACAAAGTTTGATTTTTGATGACTTCATGGATAAATCCATATAATTTTCTTGGCAATATTATGGAAATAGATTGTCACTGTCTTCTTTCAAAGCCAGTTTTTTTTTTAAACCTTTCCATTCTAAGCCACAACCCTTGAATTTCCTGAAATTCTCTTATCTAACTGCTCACTATTTTTCATCTCGATTAGCTTCTTAAGATGTAACTAAAGAGCTGCCACCTAGCTGGGTAGTAACTTTGAGATGGGACAAATCAGACAATTGGCCAGGGCATGGGGATGTGTGAGGTAATTTTGGCCTAATTTCGGAAAATCAAAAAGGAAATCTAGGGCAAGCTACATTTCATTTCAATTAATTATACCCATATCATTAAGCGATCTGTTTGTACTCTCTTACAGATGATGTTCTATGAAAATAGGGTAAAGTCTTCATCATATGATAAAGAACAGAATTTAATGTTGCGTTGTTTGCTTTTGCTTATGAATTGTGATGACTGTAATTTCACAGTTCTGTCACGCGTTGAGAAATCTTAAAATGAAACGACACCTCAGCATAAGTAAGGTTACTTGTTAAGTTATAAAAACCAATCTTCCATCGGGGCCTCTGGTGCTAATCTCACTTGCGCCTCAAATACTCTCGAGGCCATTACTGTTAGTGCATGCTGCATGCTGCATAGGACTGCTCTCCAATAGAGGATTCTTGTGCTATTTAAAACAATTTACTGGGTGAATGCTAAAATTGCTAGTGAAATTTCATTTTCTAGATGGGCTGTAATCTTCCACTGACAAAGTTACTTCAGATATGGATTCAGTTCTTAAGGGTCCTCTCATCCAGCAACTTCCAAAGCTTCAGGAATGGAAGGAATCATGGGTAACATATCCTGGCAGTGCCGTTAGGGGAGGACTTTGAGGTAAAAATCCAGGACCCAACTCAGATGAAAGGCCCCCAAATACTGTAACCTCACTTCCTACCTTCTGAAATAAATATATTACCCCTTAAAGAGTGAGAGATCATTGTTAAAATGCTCCCCACCCTTAAAACTATTATGTCCATGGTCTAGAATTATCTAGCTGCACCACAGGGCTCCGATGCCAAAGAACATACAGCTATGCCAAGGGACAGCATATGCAGTATAAGAAGCCTTGAGTGTACCTGCGCCCTTTTCAAGCCAATTCTTTAAAATACAGGCTCTTGTCTAATGTCTGCACTGAGTCATCTCCATGCTACGAAAAAGGATGGTATTTCTGCTGGGCTGTGCCCTAGCAACTGGAAGGGTTAAGATTTTTCTTTGGTTAATGGAAATATCTTTCCCCATTTTTGTTTTTTTGTTTTTTTGGCCTCACAAAGCAGCCTTGTGCAAATGGCGCCATCTATTGGCCTAAGGAAGGAAAGGGACAAGGCACACTTGGCATCTGCTAGCTAGGTTAATGCAGTGCAGCACGCATTCCAGGGGACGGGCTCTCTGCAGATATGGTAGAGTTCACATGTAGAAGCATTACATGAGGAATATGTAGGCACATGCGCATATGATATGTTTGAAGTAGCAAGGGGAATGCTCAGGAATAGACATGGGAAAGATGAAATAAAACCAGGAACCATTCGGGGGGAGAAAATGGAGAAAAGGTGAAAAAGCTGGATTAATTGGCGGAAATGTACTTTCCTTCATGTTCCATTTCTATGACATCATGTGTGTCCTGGAATAAATGTACAATAGTTATTGTTTCTTTTTCCATCATATTTTTCTTACAAAAAAGATGAAAATGACTGTTGATGGAGCTACCTGCCATTTGTAAGGCGGGATTGCTCAGCATTGACACAGGTGGTCCTCGACTTACGACTTACAACTCCCTCCCAAAAGGTATTTACAACCTGTTTCAAAGTTCTGATCGCCGTCTCTCTTCCCTGCAGTTACTCCATAATTGACCCACATTTATGGCCATTTGCAGCATCTTGAGGACATATAACTATGACTTACATTCTTATGAAATCTGGTGTTTACTTCCAGTTTTCAGCAAAAAGAGACTGCCCTCCAAAGTACTCAGAAACTTTTACTCCTGCACAGTAGAAAGCATCCTGGCGGGCAACATCACCACATGGTTCGGGAACAGCACCATACAGGACAGGCAAGCTCTACAGAGGGTGGTGCGCATAGCAGAAAGCATCATCTGCATTAAGCTCCCTGAACTGCACGCCATCTATAATAGACGATGTCAAATTACAGCCAGGAAAATAATGATGGATTCCAGCCACCCCAACAACTGACTGTTCACCATGATGCGGTCAGGAAAGCGCCTCCGCTCCCTGAAAGCCAACACAGAGAGACTAAGGAGAAGCTTCTTC
>JAEANM010020714.1:0-12034 GCA_017656035.1 Myanophis thanlyinensis
AAACAAACAAATAAATGATAGACTAAATACCATCAGCCTATTGATGACCAAATACATATTTATTTTTTCCTTTAAATTAAAATAATAGGCTAAAAGTAATACAAATACTTTTAAGTTAAATGATATGAAAGAGAACATCAAATGGTGTATAACAAAAGCATAAATGATACTTCTCCATGATACATCCAATCCTAGGCTTGTTCTTATGTCCATTTGTATTCAGGTGCTTTGTTTTTGACTGCATAACTACCAGTCTGGCATCATTTCTTCCGTTTCATCTTTGAAGTTCCTCCAATTTCCTCCATTTGATTCCAGTTATCTAGTTTTATCTGTAGTTGATTACCTGTCTGGTTTTTCTTGCCTCTAACCATCTGCCTCATAACCTACTGGTTCCTTTTACTTGGGAAGAATTGTTTTCCATTCTAAACATATAACCAAAAAGATTCAATTTAATTTTCTTGACTTCAGCTCTGATATATGACTATCCTGTATCCTAATTTCACCTTTTCAGTCTTTTTATTCTGTACAGACTTGATTTAAGAATCTAATATAGCACTTTCTTCCAGCAAATGTCAAGCGCTATGGGGAGATACAGGTAGCTAGGGGTTAGAAATATATATCACAATAGATTACAGCAATTCTTCATTCCTTTTTGATTCCTATGTTTTCTAGACCACTAAAATATCATAAAAAGGCTTTAAGAAAATGTGATAAATGCTTTAAAAGCTTGTGGCTCAACCATTTTTTCTCTTTCTTGTTCTCCTTTTCTTGCAGACATTTCATTACCAAACTAGGTAACATCATCAGTGCTAGAAGACAATGGGGTTTGCTCTGATTGCCTATAAATTGTAAAAAGACAGTGTTACATAAAATAATGTACATAGTGTTATATAAAATAATTGTCCAAAGGCAACTCAAAGGAACATCCATTGATTGCAACTTCTTTGCTTTCAGGAATCCTAAGCACCAAAAGAAACGTGATAAGAAGGAATCCCATTTTTTTCAGAATACTCAGATTTGTATAACAGTCTAAGAATGTTTTGCACGGGAGGAGTTCCCAGTATCATTTTGTTGTTGTTGAGGATTTGGGAAATCTTGGTACCAGGAGATTTGAGGAATTCAGTCTGGGGCTGGGGGAACTGACAAGAAATTCTTTGTGTACATTTAAGAAGAATGTGCACACATCTTCAGGTGTTTGTGAGAGTCTCCCCATTTTTATAGTTCATTTTTGCATGAAGTGTGCAAACCAGCATACATTCGCGTTTCAATAGGGCTAACATTTTGCAAGATGGAGATTGGTTCAGAAATGTGGGTGATGTTTGTTTACGCATTTTATTTAACTATATCTCCAGTGGTGGGCTTCAAATAATTTAACAATGGGTTCTCCCAGAGTCAGGTTGTCTGTCGTGGGAGGCATGGCCCATCCCTGTTCTCCAGCTCCACTGCTATACAGGACGAGCTTCCCACGATGGCCAAGCTGACCCTGGATGAACCAGTTGTTAAATTATTCTCCCCCCCCTCATATCAAAGTGGATCGTGGGCACTGCACTGTGCTGAGAAACGTGCAAAAGAACGGCCGGCATGAGGGAAGGAGGAGGGAAAGCAGCCTTCTCCTTCCCTCATGCTGGCCACTCTGTAGCCTGTTTCTCCTTTGCAGAGCAACGCCCAGGATCCACTTTGATAGCTGGGATGGTGGTAGTGGTAATTTAATAATCGGTTTGCCTGAACCCGGAATCCTACCACTGCATATCTCCCAATCCTCTCTTTTCAAAACCAGATCTTTGGAGTGATCTTGGTGCTCTTGAACTGTTTATTGAGTCCTGATTACTAGCTGAAAATGGAAGGATTCTTGAAACTGACAGAGCTGGTAAAACAAGAGGGCAGCACCATTTGAACATTGAGTCACAGCAATAGAACAGAATTGATGCCGTAGTGAAAATTGTCAGCTCCTATTCAAAAAATGGATGCTGCTCCTGAGTTACTGCAGATAAGAAATATTTTTCCTCTTAAAAGAAAATCTATAATTATAACTAAGAAAATAGAATAATACTCATATCATTAGCCACTCATCATTGCTTCCTCAAGCCAGTGTCTGTCAGCTATTGACAACTGTTAGCATACCAATTATATAGTGATCATTAGCTAAGTGTCCTAAATCTCATTTGTCATTACTTTCCTCCATTTCTCAGTAATAGAGCCATCTATTCTAATAGCTTCCCCAAGGTGCTGTACAGTTTGTTATTATCTATTTAGCTCAAGGTTGATGATATATATATATATATATGAGTTCCAGAAGGTTGTATTTAACACCGACATAAAGGCATTTAATCAATAAAGGAGGGTGGGAGGGAAATCTTCTTTATCAAAGTGTACCTCACCTGGCTAAGTTATTAGCAGCAGGTAGCCTGAATTTGTTATTGTTCTCATCGAGTCCTGCCGAAATTACAAGAAACACACTGTGGAAATGTGGTTTTTGGTGGAACCTGGAATGAATCAAATAGAATTAAATGAAATTTAATTAAAATTTCAGAATTAAATGAAGTAGAATTAAATAAAATAGCACCAAAAGGCAAGACAAAAAAACATTGGTTGGAAAGCAACCTAGAACTAAGGGGGAATTTCCTAACGGTGAGCGCAGTTAACACCGGTGGAACAATTTGCCTTCAGAAACTATGGCATCTCCATCACTGAAGGTTTTCAACAAGAGACTGGGCAACTATTTGTCTGAAATGGTATAGGGACTCCTGTTCAAGCAGGGGGGTGGACTAGAAGACCTCTGAGGTTCCTTTCAACTCTATTATTCTATGTTCTATGAATTTGCATTTTGGAAGTCAAGTTTTCTGAACTCTGTTGCTGTATTTACAGCTGCATGCCAAGCTACACAGGAAGAAACTGTGAGGAAGTAATTGACTACTGCAGGTTGCTCAGCATCAGCTGTCTGAATGAAGGATTGTGTCTCAATATAATTGGAGGATTCAATGTAAGTAATTTAATATGGTAAATAAATTCCGGGGTTTGAGAAATAGGAAAACTTCAACCACAATCTGAGAAATGTATTATCTGTTGGAGAATCAAAAAAGAACAACACATTTAATGTATTTGTTATATATACACTTCACTCAGTAACACAAGAAGCATTCACTCAGGTAATGTGGATATTTACTTGGTTAATTAGATATCAGTCTTACCCTTGAAAGAAAATGTGGCTAATCTTTGGAGGCATGCACCCACCAAGATAAAACTTTGATAATATATTAATTCATTTTAACCAAAATTTAGTTGGCAACTTAATCAAGCACTTCATCCAGCAAATTGTAGGGAATAAATCATATTTCATGACCACATGTAAAGAAAGAATTGAATCACATTGCTTTCCATTCCTGTCTGGAATACATAGGGATTAAAAATAAGTGAGAGAAAGAAATAATAGTGGGGATAGATAGCTCTTGAAAGGGTAAAAATGATTCCTTGTGAATTTGGTCTGTGCCCTGAATAGAACTAAGTCCTATTCAAATGATGTGGAGGAAAAAACTGAACACATATCTTCCTTAAATGCATCTGCTGTGCTTGGAGTTTTCTGTAGGTTTTGTTAGGTCTTACAAATATGAACGTAACAGATAGCCCTCTTGTTGCTTAAAAAAACCTTCTTCAGCAGTCATGAGTAAAAAATAATTCTGGGTACCACAAAGAGTCAGAAATGTATTCCTTCATCTTTCAGTACAAGATCAGGCATTTCTTCAGCCTTGGCTGGGGATAAAATTCACTCCCTTATCATGGTTGTGGCCTATTATCTAGGCTGTTTAAGAGTTTAGTGCTTTTAAGAAGAAATAGCCTGACTGACAGGTGCAGAGAAGGGATTACATAAAGCAAGAAAGCATGGGATATTCTCTCCTGACCACCTACCATCATTTTAGTCCAATCCTGCCACACCACAAATTAAAGAGCGTGATCAGTAATTGTTTTTCAGACTGGAATGAGATGCTTGGTAAGATGGAAAACCAAGCCAGGGAAATGGCCTAAATATCTCACATTAAATCACTGAGGACAGCAGTTAAATCACTTAGGACAGCTGTGAAAGGAAAAGATTATTGGAAGACGTATAGCTTAAACTGGCATAATTTTCTTCAGATTCAAGGGAAAGTCTATTTTTCCCCTCTAATTTTCAAGAAACAAAACTTTATTAGACCAGAACCTGACATGAATTGGTATATGGATGTGTCAACTTGTGGAAGGCCAAACATCTTACCATTCCTTTAAAGCTGCCTGTATGTCCCTAAATGCCTCTGTCGAAAGGAGTGGGAAACAATTTGAGAGAAATCTGTAAAAAAGCCTTAGCTCGTTATATATATTCTTCCTAATGTCACAGGGCAAAAGGTAGGCTAATGTTCCTTGACTGCTCTCATCTTAAGAGAGAGCATATCTTCATCATTCTGTAAGTAATCTTCAAATTGCACAGCCAAGGGGCAAATGTAAAGTGTTTTAAAAGAAAAAAAAAATCTTTAAAAGTCAGAAATTAAAATGTGATATGGCAAATGGTAAATAGCCTTCTAAATTGGACTGCTAAAATGGAAATCCATTCGTCAAGTCATCTTCAGAAGTCTGATGCAGAGCTAATATGGGAGTACATAAGGCACCCTGCCTCTTGTAATAATGAACAAATTGCCATCCTTTTTTGGGCTGTTATTAGCAAGAATGTTTTTGAGAAGGATTTGAGAGGATTTTAAAAGATACTGCTGGCTACTGCTTAGAAAAAATAAATAAATCTCAGTTGAGAAACCAGGGGAAAACAAATCCTTACACTACCTAGTAAACAGATCCTAACCCTGTAAGATCTACCAATTTCACAAAATCCTCTGCATTAACATTTATGAGTTAATATTGATTTATCAACTGTTATTACAATGTCTGGTGAACTTCAGTATGTTTCTCAACAGCTGTAAAACTGTAAATACCATTGTCCTTTGAAGTTAATCTTGACATGACGTCATTACTGAAAGCGTAATCGTATTTTATTTTATTTTATTGCTAAAGTAAATTGTACAGTACCGAATATGCTTCTTGTCTAGTAGGGGGCTATTTGATTGAAATGTCATGTTTCAAAACTGAAAAACGATTTGGTTGTGGTACCTTGACTCTGGAAGAGAATGGCAAGAGGATTTTTAAAGCTATTCTGGGTAGCTTCTGGATAGCTTTAAAACAGGCCCTGGGAAACTTTATTACTTTAAATAGATTTTTCTAATTATTTTATTCTTATTCGTTTGATTCCCAGAAAGGTTTTCTTGCCTGTAATATATCATTTCATTTATAATATGCCTACAATATGATTTATGAGGAAAGAAGGTGTAAAAATGCTGAAATTAATAGCATACTGTATCTTGGTGCAACAATGCCCAAAGGACTTCTTTTCTGCAAAATGTCTTCAAGATGAACTTATTTTAAGAGATTAAAACACAGAACGGTCCTCTTCGAATTCTTCCTGTGCCTTTCAAATTTATTTTAAAATGTTACTGCTTTCCAAATTTTTTTTATAAATATGTACACCGAAAGAAGAAAAAATAATAATAAATCACAGCAAAAGAATGTATAAGGGCAAGAAAATTGCAATATTTTTTTATAAAAAGACAGCTTGACAAAATGGGATATTTTCATAAATTTTGAATCTTCCCTGGAAGATATATCTAGCTGACCTTGTCTGAGCATATCTATCCTTCCACCAGTATCACTGTAGCCAATAGATTGGATTGAAACTGACCAAAAAGTCAAATGATCTTATAAAGACTGAAAGGTGCCATTTATTTATTTATTTATTTCAAGATTTTTTTTATACCGCCCTCTCTCCCGAAGGACTCGGGGCGGTGCACAGCCAGGTAGAAACATACAGGTAAACAATTTAAAAACCCAATTAAAATTAATTAAATCAAGGCCGACCAAATTAAAATTAAAATTTAAAAACAATTTAAAAATACATACTAAAAATTAAAAACCAATTTAAAATCCCCAACCGACAGTACTAGGCCAGACCAGCTTGTTGGAACAGAAAGGTCTTCAGTGCGTGCCGGAAGGTCCGTAGGTCCATAATGTTCTGGGACCATGTTTTGCCCCAAGTATATTTTACTATTAAGTAAAAGACCTTTAGGCCCAAGAAATTGATAAGGTTTCTTCACCTCAAACATAGAGCTATAAATGTTTTCTGCTAGTTAAAGACCTAAAAGCAGGCCATAAAATGTCAATAAATTGCCAAAGAAAGAAGATAACATTGCCCATTGTTGTCTAAAGATTGGATCAAGGCAACCAGACCGAACTTTGTAAATTTGAGTTGTTCTGTTGCTCATTCAAACAATTTCATCAGTTAGAGCAAAATCAGTTAGAAAGTTGTTGGAATATACCCCAAAAGGGCTTGCAATATGTCAACAAAGACTCAATTATCCAAGCCAAGGATATCTAAAGGTTAAATCATGGCAACTGGACCAAACTTTGTAAAGCTGAGATGTTTCATTGCTCATCCAAACAATTTCATCAGTCAGCACAAATTTACAAAGCTTGGTCCAATTGCCAGGAGGTGCTGTTGGCCTGGATGATTGACTCTTCATTGACAAATTCCGCATGGTTTTTTTCAGTGGAAAAACAATTACGCTAAGTCTGCAAATTTTCTTTTAGAAGTTAAGTCAACTATGCACACTTAATGAAACATTATGTACAATGATCTCCAAAAGTCTTTTGTGTCTTTTGTGTTAATCAAAAAATGTTTTCCAGGTTCTTAAATCGCAAGAAAATAATGAATGCATTCAGCATATTATTTAGCACACTCAGTTTGTTAGAACGATACCATTGGTGTGAAGACATTTCTAGATGGTAATATAGAAGAGGAAAACTGCCTGCATCTCTTAGTTGTCTCTATTTCAAATTATTTAAATTTCATGTCTACAAAGCAAACAATAGGCTCTGTTTTTAAAGTGTCTCTATAGCCCTATGATTGTTATGTGCCCACCCCACCATACAAGCAATATGTATTATTGCTGATAAATTTTCCTGCTGTGTTTCTTTGAACTTGCTGCTCAAAGTCACTTCAGTATTCATTCACTAGCAGTAATTAGTCTGTTTTCTGTGACAAAAGGCAAGTAACACTCCCTGTAGGAATTGCCTAGAAAGTTAACATTTTAGAGTTGATTGTGCAGTTTACAGAATTTATTGCATGCTATGTGATTTGGAATTTTAAAATGATCATAAAATGCTGCTGAGATCCAAAAATCTGAGACCTATGTTTCTTTGCAAGTTTTAAATATGAAAAAAGGATAAGCCGCTGGGGAAAATTTAACACAACACCCTTACTTAATCTTTCCAATATGTCCACTGGAGTAAACAGAGTCAGCTGGAGTGGGTGGGTATATTAAATAGAGAGGAAGGGAGACCAGTGGTGGAATTCATTTTTTTTTTACTACCGGTTCTGTGGGCGTGGCTTGGTGGGTGTGGCTTGTGGGTCATATGACTGGGTGAGCAGTTTCTGTAAGCAGGGCAATAAATATTAGGCTAGAAACAACACCAGAATGTTTCTTTTCTGCCTTCTTTACAGGATTTACCCTGTAAAGTGGGAAAAAAACCAAAGGAGATTTCTTTTAACAACCGGTTCTCAGAACTGCTTAGAATATTTACTACCGAAGTAGTGAACCTGCTAGAACCTGCTGAATTTTACCTCTGGAGGGAGGGAGACACACACAGAGAGAGAGAGAAAGAGATACACACTATAATAAAAAAAAAAACTAAGAGAGAAAGTCTCATTGCTAGATATATCAAAACATATGTTCTACATTACTACTTGGATTTGTTTTCAGGGAATGGTTAGCCTACTCCAGGGCTGATATGAAAAGATTATTCCTTTTTTCCATTTTAGGATAAGGAATATGCTTATTCAACAAGTGAGAACATCTAGTTGGTCTTGTCTGAGCATAAAACCTGAGGAGATTAGTCCACTTTAGCACACAGATAACTGTCTCCCAGAGAATAGCAGGAAATAGGATAAACTGGGAAGTCAAAAGAAAGCACCGAGAAAGGGGTTTTTTTTAATTATTTCAAGAATATTGCAAAATTATGTCCATGCAAGGCAGGAGTCAATCCTCCCAATCTGAAGATTATGTCTGTCTTTACTGTTTGAGCAACTTTCAGGATTGTGGGGTTGTTGAAGGGAGTGGGGTTTGCTTTTGTTTGTATATACTTGTGGCCTGCCCTATGCAAGTATTGATGAGAGTGTTTTGTGCGCTCTAAACAACTGCCTAATCAAGGAACTGCAAAGAACATTCTCGCCAACACTGACAGGACATGTCATGAATATATAAAAATAAGAGCAAACTCCACTCCCTTGAAGCACTGATGATGATATCTAGCTTGGTATTGAAATGTCTGCAAGAAAACCACCTTGAGAAAATTGCTCTAAGGACCCACAGTTCAATCCTGAGTTATAAATATTCGCTCCTATTGGTACTTTCAGGATTGTTTTAAATTTTTTGATGGGTAAAAAGAAAAGTTTATTTATGAGCCATGGTGACTGCAATTTGGCTGTAAAAATCTACACCAAGCTCAAGGTTGACTCAGCCTTCCATACTTCTGAGGTCAGTAAAATGAGGACCCAGATTGTTGGGGACAATATGCTGACTCTGTAAACCGCTTAGAGTGGGCTGTAAAAGCACTGTGAAGCAATATATAAGTCTAAGTGTGATTTCTATTGCTATTTCAACCGCAATAATGAGTAAAGACCAGAAACATAACAAATTATTTCCTATGTTACTTGACTCAAGTTGCTAATATTTAATTAGCGGGACATTTCATTGTAGTAACTGATCTTTTATTCACCCTCTTTTCAGAGGTGGCATTCAGCTAGTTTGTACCTATTCTGGCCCTACCCCACCCGCATCACCATGTCACCGCTTACCCCCACCCGCTTGCCCACTCTCCCCACCTTCCTGCTTGCTCTGCCTTGCCTGCCTGCTTGCAATACCCCCGTCACTCCTCATCTTGTACACCTCCCTGGTATAGCACACTGTGTGCCTCCTCATGGTGAACAGTCTCTGCACCTTGCCTGCCTTCCCAGTTCCCACATGGTGCCTGCGGCCCAACTGAGTGGCCCTGATCTACCTGACTGGGTAAGTAACCTTGTGAATTGCAGCCTAGCTAGCTGCCTTCCCACCGTCCCTGATCTTGCCTGGCTTGTCTTGCTGCCGCACTGCGGCTTAATTGCATGTGCCACATGATGCAACCTAGCCAGAACCCACCGTCCCTGATCTTGCCTGGCTTGTCTTGCTGCCGCACTGCAGCTTAATTGCATGTGCCACACGATGCAACCTAGCCAGAACCCACCATCCCCGATCTTGCCTGGCTTGTCTTGCTGCCGCACTGCAGCTTAATTGCATGTGCCACACAATGCAACCTAGCCTGGCTCTTTTTGCCACCACAGCTCCATCATATGCACCATGTGGTGAGGCCTAGCCAGGGTCCATCATCTCTGGCCTTGCCTGGCTTGCTTCAGCGTTGTGGCTGCATCGGATGCACCATGCAGCATAGCCTAGCCAGGCCCTACCATTCCCCAGCTTGCCTGCCTTGCCTCACCACCGCAGCTCCATCAAACATTGCCCATCTAGCCAGGTACAAAATCCCTGGTCTTGCCTGACTTGTTTCGCTGCTGCAGCTCCATTGGACACGCCACACAGCAAGGCCTAGCGAGGCCCCACCACCCCTCAGCTTGCCAGGCACACTTCAATGCTGCACTGTGGCTAAATTGCACATGGCACTTGTGACCTAGGTAGCTTCCCTCCCCCACCACCCCAGGCTTGCCTGCTTTCGCTGTAGTTGCCTCGTCCTTGTCCCAGAGCCTCTGTCCTATTGCCCTTCACCTAGGTCGGGTCAGGAAAAGTGCTAGTCCACCACTCCAACCTTTTCTGCTGCCCCCCTCTGGCCTCAAACTACAGCCCCCCAAGCCAAAGCAATTTATTCGGTCTGCAGCCTGTCGTGCTAGGTCAAAGGGCCGCAGAGTTGTGTGCAGCATCAGCGCAGGAGGGTTGAAGCAGTTTGGGAATGGGCTGGATGGTTCTTCTTGCCTTTAAGAAGATCCACCTGGAAAGTGCTGCAGTGGAGAAGCTTCTTCTGTCCCTTGCCAAGCCTCGGTCATTCACAGAGATGCTCCATGTGTTCTCCGGGTTTGCAGCTGCTTCTCTCCGCTGCTGTTGCTCTTGCTGGGAAAGTGTGTTATGCAGCACAGCAAAATTGAGCCACTACTTTGTAAGTCCATCCAGAAAGTGGCACAGAGAAGCAGCAGTTATGGCTGCTAAATTGCACAAGTCGCTCTCCCAGCGGTGTAGAGAAGCAGCCACTGCCCCAGAGAGCAGAGACGGAGAGGAGCAGGCTCCAAAAGACTGCTTGGTCAAGCCTAACTGTGTGGCAGAAGCCACACACATGTGTGGAAGTCTCACCATGAGGCGAAGCAGTGTGCATGCACGGAAGCCCAGAAGCTGCATGTGCATGCACGTGCCCTCACATTTTCAGCAAACTGGTGGTAAGATTTTTTGAATACCACCACTGCCTTTTTTGAAATCAAAACAAATACATGGAGTTTCAGACAAAGAAGGCAAAGATGCAAGAAATCAGCCCATGGCTATTATTACTCTACCTGATTTTGGCAGAGGAGGGGCAGACAAATTGACAGCTGGTATGCCATGCGGCATGTCACAAAAATTTTGAATATCCAACCTATCTTCAGCTCTTCCTGCTCCAAAGGATGCTAAATGCATGCATCAATTCATTATGAAGGCCAGCGTAATTGAGCAGATCTAAATGGCATAAAATGTCCCAAACCCCCCAGAAACCTTTATGCTGTTTTTTTTTTCTTAGAAAGAAGAAAAAGCCAATTCCATTTTTGACAACTGTATGGCTATTGTGGCCTTTGTAAAAAAAAAAAAAAAAAAAAAAAAAAACAAGCATGCAACAATTATATCATTACCACTTCAGTTACTCAGATTATGGGGAAGTGCAACAGGTGATCAGCAGGTGCAGCAAGAATAGAGCTGCCAGATGGCTGTTAGATGAATTTGTTAAGGAAAATAAACAATTCCTGACAACTTTCCTCCAAATCTAATACTGGACAGGCCAATTGGGAAGCAGACTTCAACAGATGAATGGCCCAGCTGCCCAATATGGACAAAAATAAAAAATAAAAATAAAAGACACCAGGGCAGAATAACCCTTCCTTTCTATCAACTTATCCTAAATTTGGGTTGCAGGTTCTCCTTTGCAGAAAATTGAATTAAACCTCTTTCCAATACTGTACAAATCCATACACCTCCCCCCATGGTCTCAGAGGAAGGCTGGTGTTCCTCATTAGTACTTCCAATTGAATAAACCTTGCTTAACCTAATAGCAAAGTGAGCATGGGGGGAGAAGTTAGCATATATTCATTCCAAGCCAACAGATGGCTTTGAATTGGATTCAATGACTCCCTTAAGTTTAAGAAACTGGACAATTTGTGATTTTTTTTTATATTCTTTAAGGGGGTATCGTGAGTGTAAATGTATGTGTGTGATGCATGCATCTTCAAACAGCATTGATTCCTGACAACTCCCTGAATTTTTCTTGGCAAGGTTTTCAGAAGTAGTTTGCTCTTGCCTTCTTCGGAGGGATGAGAGAGACGGATTGGTCCAAGCTCACCCAGCTGGCTTTATGCCTAAAGTGGGAGTATAGCTCCAGGTCTCCTAGTTTCTACTCTGATGCCACCTCAATGCCTTAACCGCTAGACCAGACTGCTTCTCTGAGGTATAATAGCTTAACCTCATGATAATAATTTCTTGAGGAAACTAAAAAAAATCAGTGACAAGCTTTCACAGGTTTGAATACTATTACTGTTCTATTACCAATTTTTCCTTTTTTATTATTCTGTTAGTTTGTGCTTTGATCTATGATAAAGGTATTTTTTTTAGATATTTTGACAGTTGTTTATTTGTTTATTTGTTTATTTGTTTATTTTTTTATTTGTTTATTTTTTTATTTGTTTATA
>JAEANM010020715.1:0-12034 GCA_017656035.1 Myanophis thanlyinensis
GGAAGGCAGGAAAAACATAAATATGCACAGAATTTGGTACTGGCTACACTTTAGCAGCAGTATCAACAATATAATTTAGCACTTTAAACATTTATTATATAGTGCTTTGATCATTCTAATGTACTTGATACATGCCATGATAATCTACTAAACTAAGTCACTTTAAAACACTGTTCCTCAGCCCGATGATCTCTAAGTAAGGAGACCACATGAGCGTTCTGGAAATTAAAATGCAAAACATCTCCCCCATATTGCATCTATCTATCAGCAAATATTGAGAAATAGTGGATGCCAATGTACTGAAGCTATAGGAGAGAGATGGGCTCAGCCCTTAGACTCCTAATTTATATCTTTGAAGATCATCCATATTGAAAAATATGTGAGGAGAGACCTGTAAAGGAAAAGATTCATGTTTCTTTCTTCATTTACTACTGAGTACAGTAAAGGAGTCTAGGCAGGGTACATCTTGTTCCATAATTCCCACCTGTGTCAACTGGCAGTTAGTGCTCACATTCTGCTTATTGCTTATCTGAAGCAGATTTGAATGTGTCAGGACTGCAAAATCCATCTGCTTATTTTTGTTATTACACTCTTTTCAACAAAAAATTAAAAGCATTGTAGCCAGTTGGTTAATTGTGAACTAAGCTCCAAATAACAGTTTTATAAAACGGATCTGTATTTAAATGGCCACGAGATCAACAACAGATGGTTTCTCCTTCCAAATGTGATTGTATTTCTAATGATCTATGTAGAATTTCTCTACCACTGCAATTTTGACCATGACCATTAGGTGCCATGGCAACCAACATGATCAACAGCAACAAGAAAATGAAAGCAAAATCACTGCTTATTTTGCTTTTACTGAAATAACATTATGAAAAGTCTCTGCATTCAGGATTTAATCAACAATTCAACCCTCAATGGATATTACAATAGAATAATTTGTAAAGATGGAATGAATGTTGGTAAAGGTTTTATTAAAATGCATCATGCAGTTTTTCTTACTACCAGTGCTATTATAGTACCATCTTTTAAAAAGAATATTGGAATTTATTGTACATGTGTGACCAAAAACAACCTGCTTAAAAAAAAAAGCTGTACTCCCTCCTTTCCCTCTCATTTAAGACTTCTCACCAGCGTCAGCATGTCAGTTGCCAAAAAAGCTGCAACCTTGACAAAGGTGTGAGAGGAGACGTGTTCTGAAGCCACCAGTAAGCCTAGTACAGCGGCCAAATGAAAGGACTGCTTTTCCTTCAGAAGAAGTGGATAGTCCAGAAGAGACTGGCGGCAGGGGGGCGGGAAGTATAGCAGCCCAGAAACACAAAGCACAGTATAAAAAAGATACATGAACTCTACATATGCTGGCCAGTAAAAGAAGAAGAAATCTCAGAGGAGGGACTTAAGACAGAACAGGCTTAAACAAGAAACACTGATGCATGCTAGAAATACTATAGAGTGGGGGTGCCCAATAGGTCGATCACGATCTACTGGTCGATCACAAAGATCGTCTGGGTAGATCACGTGAAGAAAGGAAGGCTCCGCCGAGGCTCGTGTTTATTTTAAAAAGTTTTCCTGCCTTTTGCTGTGCTTTGGAAGCAGGGTTGCTCCTGGGCGAGCAGCTGCAAGAAAGGAAGCCACTGCCGCGGCTTGTGTTCATTTTAAAAAGTTTTCCTTTCTACAACAGTGACTTCTCTTCTTCCAGCTGCTCGCCCAGGAGCAATCCCACTTCCAAAGAGCAGCAAAAGGCAGGAAAACTTTTTAAAATAAACACGAACCGCGTGAAGAAAGGAAGCCCCGCCCATCCCTTCCTGACCCAGTGGATGGAAACCCCGCCCACCCCTTCCTGACCCAGTGGGTCGGGCCAAACATCATCACCAATACTGGTACAGCAGAAGTAGCTCACTAGCCCAAAAAGTATGGGCACCCTTGCTATAGAGCATAATATATACGTAACAAGTAGAGTACAGTATATTGATAGTAGTAATATAGAATACAGTAGTTGTCTTGATAGTAATTATCATTGTAATACCTGCAGCATATAGTAATAAAACAAAATATAGAAACTTACACATATCACTTTTATATGTTTTCACAAAATAAAACATCTCCTCAACTCTTCTAGGGAGAGATGAAAAAAACCCACATGTCCAGGGTCCTGTGCTTTTGTGTTTCTCTTGAATTTGGGTCACTCCAATTGAGCGTGGTTTAAAAAAGAATCTTTAATGAGGTTTTTCTCCAATGTACCCAGCAATATTTTTAGAAACCTTCCTGATACCAAGCAACCCTAAAATATGTGACCTAAAAAGTATATGAGTTGTTTCATTTTGGTAGTTCTTCATTTCTCTTTATTACTCTTCACTAAGATTAGATTATCCTGAATATTTTGAGGAAAAGGAAATATCTTAAACTGCCTTAAAGGATAATCTGTAGCAAAGAATCCTAATTTTCTTTTAGCCTTTGCCAGACTGAAAAATGCAGGGTGCTGTTTATTTTATTTGCTTCCTTCATTTTCCACCCACAGCAACTCTATCAGGTAGTTTGCCTTAGAGAGAGTGCTTGGCTGAAATTCACCTTGTGAGTTTCGTGGTGGAAGATGGCCTTGGATCTTGAGTTTCCATACTGTTACCTTGCATCTTTCTAGTTTTAATTTCACACCTTTGCCATTATGTTAGAACACACTTCAGGCATTATAAAGAATAAAGAAGGTGATCTATTACTTCAGGAATGCTTCCCTCTGGCTTCCAAAGTTAACATAAACACTGTTATTTTAAGAAAATGTTATTTAAAACATTTCTGGACTTTGCAGGACTGAACAAAGTAGATAATAATTTGCAAAACAATGCTGGCTCAGGACATCTAGATATTCTACCATTATCAACAACAAGCTTAGTCACTTCTCCTACCCCTCAAGTTAACAAGAGATTTATGAAGATCCCAGCCTAGCAAACCAAAACATAAATTCAGTGTTCAACTCAAAGTATTAGTTGTTCAGATCTTGTTATGTAATTCCTTCTCCTCTTCAAGAAATATGGTTAAAGAAGATTTTGTAAGAATTTTATTGACAGGGAATTTCCCTAGAATGTTTAATTCTTTTTATACCTTCATGATCACATGCAAAGGGGCAACAGATCACCATGAACTATGAGCATATGGTGTGTATATTTGAGCATTAAGTATCTAAAATGTAAGTGAATGATTCTTGCTTCAGGAAAACCCAGGGCTTCAATGGGTAAAGTCACTCCAGGGTGGAAAATTCTGGGAATGTTTGTGGTAGCCAGATGACTCATCCAGTCACCTTCATGAATCAATGGGTATATTTACCATTTTTAATTATGCTGGACTTAAAAACCAGTATTAATACATCCAATTCAGTGCATTGTAAACTGTAGATGTTTTACAGGTGGTGACTTCAAAGGTTAACTCCACAAATAATACTAAGGACCCCTTGTTGAACAATGCCAAGTCTATGCAGCTAAAGGAGAAGAGCAGTCTTACACAAGTGACAGAATGGTTAATTTCACGGTATTTCTTAGCCTTTTATTCATTGCTTTGGCTAAAACTGAACCATGCTTCATACAATGTCATGTTAAACAGAATCATCATGCTGCCAAGCTAATATAGAAAGCAAGTAGATGCTTCGTCTGTTTTTCATTCATGGTGCTATTCATGGTCTGTATTCCTGGAAATGAGAGCAGCAGAGGAGATACATATCATATTAAATATTACTTGGCACAGGAATAAACCAATTGGATCAACCTAGATGTTGCTTTTCCCCAGCAATTCCAAGTTGGGGCTGGACTTTTTCCAAGATATCCATCATCCTGAATGAAAATTATTCATTTAATATTGCCTAGGCCCCTTGGACATTCTTTTATTTTGTAAGAATGATTGTTTTACAGCCTCTTTTTTAAAATATATATATATATATTATTCTTTCACTGGAGAAAAACTTAGAGTAGCATACAGATTACTAAAGGCAATTCTCATCCATAGTATAAAAAATATAACAGGAAAGAAATGAAAGTTGGAAATTAAAAAGTAAGGAATAATACCAGAATGCCATTTTATAATACTAGATGAATCTTACAATGTCTAATTCTAATGCAAAGACTATGCTGTTATGGTACTAATATACTCCTAATGGATAAGTGTGAAGCTGTAAACCCCTGGTGCAAGGAGCATATGTATGCAATAACTATTCTTTACATAGAGTCCATGTATTCTGGAATTATAAACATGTTGAAGTTATTTTAATACTCAATCCAACAATTGTTATTTATTCTACTAATACACATTTGCTCTTTTGCATAGGAAAATACTTACATAGCAAATAGCAGCTAATTCCTGGCGTAGATTACATGCCTCCAAACTCAATGTTGTTTTCACTGGGTTAACTCCATTATCATAAACTGTAAACTTAGTCCCCATGAGATTTGACCTATTAATGAAGTAAATGAGTAATCATTGTCCAGTACAGTATGGTACCTTTTGTATTATCATAAAAGATGGAATTGTGTTTCCTCTAAACCAGGCATGGGAAACTATGGCCCTTTTATGACTTGTGTACTTCAACTCCCAGAATTCCTGAGCCAGCCTTCCCTAAACCACCTCTTTTTGAGATTAAATGTATCCATTTTCTAAATTATTAGGTTGTATAACAAAAGTGTGGAATACAACTGGAAAAATTCAAGTCTACGAAATCCTTGGTGTTCTCTGAGCTTATTTGCTTACAGATGTTTTGTTATCCAAATAGGCAATATCAGTGCTAGTGAGTATGTACCTTATTCCCTTTTATCTACATGCAGAGACTATGAAAGTCTATAAACATAAAGAGGTTTGAATTGGTTTGAATCTCAAATGATTTCACACTTAAGCATATGTTTTAAAAGTAGATGTCTACCTTAATTTTCCAATGAAGCTCTCTCCTCCTCGTGACAGGTCTGTTGGGTCAATGGAGATGAGGTAATTTGAGGTTTTGCTCTTTTTCCGTTTCCTTCCAGCTAATAAAAATACCTAAAACATATATAATATAATAAAAAGTCAATTTCTAAGCAGAGTCTGATAGAACCGCTAAAAAAAGAAAGCATGAGGATTTTAATGAAAGAAAATGAGAATTAGCAAAAATGGGTTGAAAAAAATCAGTAGAGAATTTTACTCTCTTGGATCCATTATTGATGGTTTAAATAATTAACCTAGAACATTTTGTTAAAGATTTACATTTTGCTTAAATATTCTCCTTTTAATGAAAGGAAAACATTTTCCAGTTCAGATCAGAATGCAAAATCCCATTGTAAATAATTTGAAGAATCCAAACATGGAATTATGTAAGAACAAAATAGACTTTAAACAGAGTATTTAAAGCGTTGTTCATTCTCATTTATTCTTTTTTTCCCTCTAAGGAGTTTCAATTTATCAGCCACTTGACATTGTATCTAAACAGCATAAATAGAGTGAAATTCACCGGGCAAGCAACAAGAGATAATTTTCAATCTTATCTTCCAAAGCATTTGCAGCACTGAATCTACATCCATATTTTCCTCTCATGGAATGTAAGATGACTCCCCACCCCACACACACTTACCTACCAATTCATAGGTAATTATTTGCGGGGTGGTGGTGGTGGACTTATCTTCCAGTTGGGCAAATACAATACTGTGGAGACAGCCTTCATGAATCTAACTATCAACTGCAAAGCATGACACATTTAGATTTTTTTTAAATTCATTTTCAGCTTTACGCTGGATGGATTGCAATGTACCAATTCTCAATACAGTTTCAGCCTGTATATCAAAGCACACTAAAAGAAGGAAGAGGTGCTTAATGACAGAGTGTGTGCTTTGCATGCAGAAAGTTCCAAGTTCAGTCCTTGTTGGGATAGACACAAAAAATAAATATCCCAACAGAAATGCTGCTAATTGCCTCTGAAAATAACTCGGTGTACTGTTTATTGCTCAGGGAGTTGTCATAACATGAATTTTCCATGCAAATTGGTTAGATGACGCATTACCAGTTTCAGAGTATCTAGAAAGAATGCTAGAGATGGTAATGGGTAAATACACTCTATATTGTGTCCATATTTGAAACAGAAAAGACCAACTTTGTAATGGAAGGGATACCTCTAGCAATAATTCTCATTCAATCAAAACATACCCTATTGCCAGCCTTGCAAAGTAGTCCAGGCAAAAGGTGTATCCAGAAATAATTACTCTCACTTTATTGTAAGGTTACATTAACAGAATCTTGCAAGTTTGAAAATGCATCTCTCTCCCCACCTTTACAGTCTCAGAAACTAGGGAGGGTCCTTCTAACCATTCTACTCCATTCCTTCTATGGTCTCAGCTGCCTCTTATCTGACAATTGTCTAGTTTGAGGCCTTTCCTCCTGTCTCCCAAAGGCATTCTCACAGACCATTACACCTATAGACCAACTCCATCTAACTCTAAAGGTCAAGAAAAAGGGAAGTCGATTAATCAAACCTCTGAACAAGAACCATTTCCCCCTCCACTTATCATTAAGTGTTGTATCTTATGATTCTTGATGAATGAACCTTTCTTTTTATGTACTGAGAGCATAAGCACCAAAGACAAATTTCTTGTGTGTCCAATCATACTTGGCCAATAAAGAATTCTAATTCTAATTCTTGAAATTAAATAGCAAAGGAGTACTTTACAAGGTACATTATGAAGCTGGATTCGCTTGTTGGAGAAGGGAAGAATAATCTGCAGATCCCTTCCATGTTGTGATGAAATTTGTCAGGAAATAGGAACTCTAACAAATGTAGACCTTTAAGAATATTAAATAAGTATAGTAAGTAAATACCATGGTGTCAGAATTTTATTTTTTTTTAAGGCAAGCACCTGATTTCCTTCAAAGTTTATCTTTTTTCTGAAGCCTAATTAGATGCTATCTGTTACCCTCTGATAATGTTTCCTCTTTTGCAACTTGTTTTCTTTTAGACAAATATCCCTCTATGTTCCCATCTTTGTTTGTATTTTCTAAGAAACTCTTTATTTTTTATAACAGATATTCCTGTTGTGTGGTTTGTAGCTCTTCTAGCTAGAATGCAATCTGGTAACAGACCGGATGAAGCTTAGGCCTCTTCCAATAAATTACTCAGCCTTGGAGTTAAGATGCCTGGTTTTTAGCAAAGTAGCAGAAAAAGCTGAAAGCGTGATCCTTCTTTTACTCTTACTCTAGTTTTGTCTATTTCAGGAATTTACTCAATTATCCTAGACGGGTAGCCATTTAGCTAACCCATTTGAAAACTTCTAGCAGAAGGAAGTCTACCACTAGTCTAGCAGACTCTTCTGTTGTTTAATAATGAAATTCTTTTTGATATTCAACTTCAGTTTACTTTCAATTAGCTGGTCCTTTTTCTGCTCTTAGAATCCACAAAGTTCATATTCTTTTGTATAACGGCCTTGTCGTTATCTCTCCTTAGCCTTTTACTTTTGCAAGTTAAACTTCTCCAGCTTCTTTAACCTCCCCACCACCACCCTTCTTGGATTTCTGACCTTTTGTCATTCTAATAGCACTTCTCTGAACTCATTCCGACTTAGAAATGGACACAACATTTCAAACGCAGTCCAAACAGCACAAAATACAGTCACACTACTATCCTCCATGATCTGGATGCAATGATTGTACAAATGTTGTCCAAGATTGCACTGCCTTTCTTAGCAGCTGCTTACTCTTGTGCAAATGATACAATTTCCAGATCCTTTTTGCATGTCTGCTACTAAGCCAGGTTTCCCAACCTTATATGTGTACATTTTACTATTCCAACCCAGATGCAGCTAGGCTTACATTTGTCATGGCTGAAAATTCTCCTGTTCAAGCCTCCTGAGGTCACTTCTTCCATTCCATGCAGGTAATTATTAAATTCTTCTGTTAAAATTACAACAATAGTACCTGCCTGACAAATCACTATCACTGCTCCCTCTTCACTCTTCATCCCAGCTCTACTGTTCAGCAGCTGAAGCTAACTTGTTTCTCTCCTTGCTAAAGAGCCACGGAAAACTGCCCTATTCTTGTCTGCTCTTCTGTTTGTGAGTTTTCAACTGTGTCTCCTTTTTCTAAAGTGATTGTCATAAGGCCGTGATGGCGAACCTATGGCACAGGTGCCACAGGTGGCATGCAGAGCCATCTTGCTGGGCACTCAAGCTGTCAGCCAATGCATGCACGGTTGCAGAGACCCAGCTGGTCTTTGGGCCTCCGCTGTGCATGCGTGCGATTGTAGCAGGAAATCCAGCTGGTCTTTGGAGCTCTCCTGCACATGCACATGCAATTGCTCATGTGTGTGTGAGTGCCTGCATGCAGCCTGCATGCATGGTATATGCAAAAGCTGCATGCATGCACAGATGGTGCAGTTGCACATGTAGTGCACATGAAGGAGCTGCACACAAATGCGTATGGCACGCACAAAGCGCGTACTTTTCGGCACTCGGTAAGTAAAAGGTTCACCACTACTGTCATAGGGGCTGGATAACTTCATGGAAGACAGGACTTTCAGGGGCTATCACTTATGAAGTTCAATGTTAGTTATACATCAGGAGCAGCCTGCCAATCAGCTGTAGACAACAACTGGGGGCGGGGGGGGGAGGAAGGGTATGTGAGTATCTGATTGGTTATTGCAAGAAGCAAAATACTGAACTAAGATAGACTTTGCCCAAACCATCAGGGAAATTCTTATTGTTGAGACTGAGTGTTGTGGAAGTTCAGTAACTGAATGGCTGATATGCGATAAACAATTCAGTACTTACACTGTAATCATGAAGAATGTATGACACAGGGGAGGTTCATATTCCACTTCTTCAGTGAAAACTTCCCATAAGCAATTTTGACTTAATTTAATGGAACTTACAACAAAACAAATTATAGTCCTAAAGCATGTCCATATAGTTTTTTTTTTCTCAGATATTCTTTCTGCTTTTCAGGACATGCTGCATTTTCATCTATATTTTCCCATCATTATAAATACTTGTGATAGGGATACAACCTCCCCCTCCCATTTAAAAACACCTATGATTATGCAAGTTCTAGGTTCTATGTGCTTTCTACTGCGATTTTTTTGACAGCCAAGAAAATATGTGTTATGACCTTTTTACCATCCTCCCTTTCTAGATGGAGGTAATAGGTAGGGTACATTCCACGGTCCATTCCCTTCTTGTCTCTTGTGATTCGGCATTTGACAGTAACTCCCTGTGGAGCAGGTCTTACAGCAAACTCTTCCAAATCATCCACATCTATTACAGGGTTATTGGTTGATGGGCTTGGCCCTGATGCTGTTTCCTAGAAGAGTAAGAAAAGTTGCATCACTTTAAAATACACAAAGAGCCATTAATGTAGAGATAAATCTCAATGGAAAATTTGCTACTGCAGAGGTAACATAAGAAACCCAGTGGGTACATGCATTCTGGACAGCTCACTTTCCACACAAAAGAAGACATGGGAGAATGTAATGCAATGGAACAAAACTGTGTGTGATCTGGAAAGATGTACAGAAAGTGGAATGAAAAAGCACCTTGTGTCGCAGGAGGTTATGCAAAGCATAACTGAAATGTAAAGCTGCACAATGTGCCTGCTTCTCTTTGATCCTGGAATCAAGAGAGGGGCATTATTTTGCAAACCATGTTTCCGGGAAATGCTTCACTCAAACCTTTTTTGGAGTAAAGAATACCCTTTGAAAATTTACAAAGTCTTGCTGGAAGATTTAAGGATGATAACCAGCTCAGAAGAATTTAATAGGTTTTAGGCCTGCAGCCTAGCATAGCACCACTTAGCTGATAGCAGCTTAATGGACTCAAAACAAATCTGAAGAAAAGGAATATTTGTAAAAAAAAAAAAAAAGTCAACATTATAGTAAGATCGACTAACTTGGTAATTTGAAAATTAAAGATATTGAAATTCTCCCTTAACTGTGATTAATGCCTGGTTATTTATATATAAGATAAAATACGATATTTGGTAAAACATTTCATCACCAATATTTATTTATAATTAATATCTTTATTACATTTAAATGCTGCCCATTCAACATTTTTTTTGCTACTTTTCAGACTAATTATTAAAAACCATGGGTCTTGTTGGGAGTAAATTTAGGAATTTTGTAGGCAATAGATCAATACTATAACCAATATTAGCTTCACGGGATAGGGACACTGCAGTGAGGATAAAAGAGAGGGGCTACACTGACTTTCTAAACTTCAGAAAGTAGTCATGGAGCCTCTGCTACCTTTAAGTTTCAGTGCTAAAACTTTCTATTTTATATGCTATATTTTTTAAAAAGTATTCTTCATTGGCAGTGCCAGTTCCACCAATCATTCACCATTCACAGAATGCTATCAGATTATGTTGTGAAATTTTTACTCTTTTATAATCTTTTATACTCTTTATTCAGCTTCATATACATAGTAAGAGTACTTAGACTTATATACTGCTTCACACTGTTTTTACAGCCCTCTTTAAGCGGTTTATAGAATCAGCATATTGCCCCCAACAATCTGGGTCCTCAATTTTCCTCAGCTCGGAAGGATGGAAGAAGGCTGAGTCAACCTTGAGCCTGGTGAGATTCGAACTGCCAAAATGCATACATGAAATTTGTATACATGAAAGATATGTGAATTAATAAAAGTAAACATTGCAAAGAATGTGTGTGGAAACAATTTCTTGTTCCATCTTCACATCCATGGAATATCACTATAGATATGGTGCTCAGTTGCATCCAAAAAGTGAAAAGAATAAATAAAATAAGAAATGCTTCTATACTTCATCAAGGAGCTCAGGACAGACATTCAATGTTTTGATGCGGAGAACTGTTATGAAGAATCCCTAGAGACAAGATAACTCTACATTACTTTAAATGTCTGGTTTAGTTAACTGTGGTATTTTTAAGTATATCACATCAGAACACTTACCTTATTTGATTTCTTGCTTGTTGCAGAACCTGGCCGGGTATTACTATTTAACTGTGAGGAACTTGAGCTATCTTCATCCTCCTCGTCCTCCTCTTCATCAAAATTCATGCTACTTGAAATGCCTAAGAAATAGTCATTATATTTAAAGACCATATAACTACTCCATAATCAAACCGCTTGCTCTCAGAACATGAATTTTATTTATTATATCAGAGCCCCTCATCTCCATCCATTTGGAAGTGCTAAAAAAAGCATACCTTTGATTGCATCTATTTATGCTTCTCTTATTAGTGCAGTGGAGCAGTTATCTATCAATATGATGCTTTTAAGACCTTGTAAGATCTACTAATGTCTGCTCATATTCACATTCTTACAATAATATTGACAGTATTGACAGTATTTAGGAAGTGGGACTTTGATAAAATGTAACAAAATGTTATTTGTTCTTTCAACTTGATTCATTGGGAAAGAAATGGAATCTAAAGAGCAGAATATTTCCTAATAATTAATGCTGCTGGCAATATGTTTTGGAAAGAATATTAAATGAAACCTTTGGTGAATTTCTGTCTAATCCATATTTCCTACACAGTTAATTTATCTACCAAATTACAACAAGAGTTCCTAAAAGCTTCATGGACAAATAACATAGATTAATTAATGGCAAACCCTGGTTTTACCAGCAAATACTTTAAGCAGATAAATTCAATCCAGGATCAAACAACTGTAGGATATACAAAATATCTGTCAAGGTATTTTTCCAATTTCTTTCTGTTGCTTATTAGATGGTATGTGGAGAGGCACTGACATTAGAGGAATCAGACATATTTCAAATATCACTTGGAGAGGAACTAATTGGCTGCCAAGCATGACTATCTGCTGTATGTTATGAGTTTTGCTTACTGCTAGTAGCATATCCCTGGATTCAAACTAAGTTTTCCTATTTGATGCATCTGATCCAGTGGTGGAATTCAGTTTTTTTTAACTACTGGTTCTGTGGGCGTGGCTTGGTGGGCGTGGCTGGGGTCATGTGACTGGATGGGGAGTTTCTGTAAGCAGGGCAATAAAGATTAGGCTAGAAACAACATCAGAATGTTTTTTTCCTGCCTTCCTTACAGGAT
>JAEANM010020716.1:0-12033 GCA_017656035.1 Myanophis thanlyinensis
CTTGCTGCTCAATTAACCAGAAATCAATAATTTGAAACCAGAAACAGAATTTTTTTGAAAATTTGTTACAGTGTTATCAAAATTAGCAAACATCTGGGTTACGTGATCATCAAGCATCTTGGTTTACCTTAAAAAGGTGCTGGTGGAGCCCATCTTAGTGTGAGCTCTGTTGAGCAGAAACAAAGCACTATTTAAGGTTTTCTAGCTACTGACATTTGAAAAAGGTATATGTACCATATCAGTAACCAGAAAATACTTTGGTAAGTTAATTACTTGGTATGAGGTTCTGCTTTCATCTCATTTCCCCCGAGTAGGAAAACCTGAATACCTATGTGCAGTAGTAAATAATTCAAGAGGGGTGCACTTTTAAAATTAAATTCTATATAACCAACTCGGAAGCCGTGCAAGAATAGCTTATCCCCCAATTCTATGTTCCGGTTCACAGAAAACTCAAAAGGATGACATATTTGATATAAATATTCTTTATTCTACATAAAAGTTCATTCATAAAATAAAGTTGTTCCCCCCTCCCCCCCCTGAAGTTTGGAGGTGGAGAGGAAAAGTGGTTTTAGGGACAAATTAAAAAAAAAAAAAGCTGGAATGTAGAAAGGATTAGTTCCAGATTCCCCAAGCTGGAAAGTGAGACTTGAGGGCCACAACAGACAAGGGCACTTAATTCACATTGTACAGCAACATTACAACTCCTGGGGAGGCCTCTATGACATTGTAGGTGAAATGTCTTCCCCTGCAAGAATGCTGAATACTGCAACAGGTGAGACTACAGTGGCACTTCAGAGGGTTTATTTTTCATTTTGGATTCAAAGATGATTGACACGTTTTCTCTCAGCATCTGGAGAGATTCCTGAAGCCTGGGTGTCCTCGTAACAGCTCTATTTTTGACATGCAACAAAGGAAGGTGTGAATAGGAGGAGCAGTAGCTGCTCTAGTGCTGCAGCAGAGCTTTTGCCCCTGTGCTGATCGAAGAAAAGTTAATTAAGGTCACCCAAACCAGGGGAAAATAAAGGAAACGGCTTAACAGTTTCCGAAGGTGGGAGAACTGCCGTGAGCAAAGTCGAAACTTTGATTGCAACTACTTAACAAGAGAGGTTATTTTCAATATTTACTACTACGGAAGAAAAAAACAACCATCTATTGGCAGGGAGGAGCCAATCCCTCTGTAACCGGTCTTCCAAGTGCGAACGTCGCCCGACTAGATTTTAGTTCCAGAATTGTAAGCTTGCCCAAAATGGTTTTTGAAGCTCATCTGTGTTACATCATACAGTCTTCACTGATTCCTGCAATGAGGATTATGTAAACTCTCTCGATCCTCGAGCAGACTCTTGGAGTTTCTTGTTCCCCCAATAAGCCATTTCTGACTAAGGCAAACTATGATGAGAAGCAAACATCCCTTGGGGGTGAGGATGGGAGAGCAGATTCTTGGTCCAGAATTTATTGTACGAAAAGATACTGCTGGTGTTGTGAAGCAGCTGGAAGAGCCAAGTTAAGACTAGAGAGCAGGGATGTGGGGGTGAAGGTTTGGCAATTTCTGGGTAGCTTGGAATAATCCTAGGAGGCAGCTTGTGACATACAAGAGGGATAAAGATAACCCACTGCCACCGGTTTTGTCATCAGAAGCAGGTCCAGGCAGCTCCTCTTACGAGGAAATGTGGGAACACCGCACTCTGCATTTCTCTCTCAAAAACCACCTGGTTTTGGGGGTGTGTGGGTGGGAAGATGTGTAACTTGATTAATAATGAGCCTTTTGCTGCTGGACAATGCAGTGGACAGGCAGAGTCAGATACTCAGGTACTGGCAGGGAAATTTTTACAGTGGCAGAAGTTGGACTAACCCAGTTGGTTTTAAGCACAAAGGGGATAATTAAAGGCCAAGGAGGTTTCAATCTCTGGCATAGCTCAAGCACCCAACACATGTATTGCAGGCATGATAACAACTAACTTGGAAGGAGGCACAAAGTTGATACCAATTCCAACCTTCCTTGAAGGCGGGGCCCTCAGCTGTTTTATTCCAGTGAGCACACCTGGATTTTCAACATGCCATAGGTGCCCTTTTCCCAGTCACAAAGTACCCATTTACCAAAGCGCTAATCAGTGAGAATTCTATTTGCTTTCTAACTCAATGGTTGAAAGGTTTACTACCAGCCTGAATAACTTTCACCTTTTTTGCAGCCACCATTTTACTTTCTAACAGGATAAGGACCAAAAAAGCCAACTTTGAAATAAAACATATTTTTAAAAAAATTTGGACAGAAGGTCTGGTCAGGGCCAAGGAATGCCACGGACACATTAGTGCCACAAACATTTTAATAGGCCCGCCATATAAGGCTGCTTCTCATAATATTTTAAACTCAGGTTTGTGGTATAGTGTGACAAAAGAACTGCAACTTGTCTGGAACACATTTCCAAAATACACATTTGTAAATTCCCATTCCATCATCCACCATCCCTTGTTTTTAACATCCAGAAGACCTAATTGGATGTGGTGAAAGCTTACCATTGACTCCTCCAATTTAACTGGTTGTTTAGAAATAAATATTAGTGGTTTTGTCCTAATTTCAATCTTGCAGGTTGCCTTTCTGCTTTTTTTTTAAAGCCTTGAATGACATTTTTAAAGAAACCCGTTACATTTTGCTTACAGGAAGGCAAGAGAAAAGAAGCCAGGTGGTGTGGTTCTTTAGAAATTGAAAAAGGGGGGGTGAGGTTTCCATTGAACAGAAATGGCGCTCAGGGCAGAACTATGGAAGACATAGATTTGGGCCAGGCGGGCCATACCCATCTCTTGCAGAATTAAAAACAAACACAGAATACCCTAGATGAACAGGCCTGCAACACTACAAAGAGGTAGTGTTGGCTAAAAAAAAAAAAAGAGGAAGACTGGCCTGGTTGGAGCTAACAGCTATTGCCAAAGAGGCTGCCCTACCTCTTACAAGCAGCTGCGCAGAAGACACAGTTCTGGTGACAGATGATGAGGACCAGACTTTGAGATTAACTCTGCATAGCTGTAGTAGCTAACTTCGTTTGGGGAGAAAAAAGAGGACCTCACTGGGAAGGGAAAGGGGATTCGGTTTGAGGAGATCTGACCATCAAGAAGAGGCCAAACGATGGTGGAACTGCCGAAACCTTGAGCATGTCATGCACACACTGCCTTCCCGCCATCCCCCTCCCCCCCAGCACCATCCCTCCCCCAACACGTACACTGTACTTAACACATAGTGTTAACACAAATAATCATGCATTAGAGACGAGAGTGCTGGTCCGCCAGTTTTTCTCCAACGGCGGGTACAGGGTTTGGATGGGCCCGAGTGGGTGGTGGGCTGGGTGGCTCCGGTGCTCCTATTCATCTCCTGACTCCCATAAGCGATAATTCTCAGGGGGGTTGGGTTGCAGGCTTTTAGCCAAAAATCCCGCCAATAGTAGAAGCAATGACAATTCCCAGTATGACGCAGCAGATGATAATCATGATCTTCTTCTGCAAGAGAAGGAAGAAACAGCAATGACGCAGACCTGAGAGGTGCTCCTGAGCTTGCATAGAAAGTTACACAGCAAAGGGAGAAGAGGAGCAAGGGCTGTTCCAGGGAACTGTTCTACTCCCTGATGTGATTCGATTCCAGGTAGCTCATCTACAGGATGCCTTCATCTCTGTTGTTCCTTTTCTGTTATGTTTTTCAGAATTTAGGGTAGGTGGGTGAAGGATTAGTATTGTTCTTAATTTATTTAGCTTAAAGAAATGGTATCGGTGAGTGTCTTATTCTTTCTCGAGCATCTCTTTTTTCCTTTCGTATCGTATCACTTTGATTGTTAAGTGTGCGGGCAGTGACTTAATTCTTACTTTAGGCTGAAGAGTATGGTAACGATGTTAAAGATGTCTTTAAAATATATTGTAAGAATCCTGTTGGCTTTAAGATGATTTAGGTTAAGGGGCCAGACGTGAAAGGCGGTTTGGAAGCTATTACTAGTCCAAAAGTAGCCCCCTGCCTGCTGGATGATGAATGATGACACAGCAAGCTAATAGCAATCTTACAGGAGCTGGACTGTAGCAGTTAACCTTTGGGTCCATTACAAGGTCTGTTTAGAGCAAGGGTCTCCAACCTTGGCAGCTATAAGACTTGTGGATTTCAACTTGTGTCCACTAGTCTTAAAGTTGCCAAGGCTGGAGACCCCTGGTTTAGAGCACTTAGCAATAGCACTTAGACTTATATACCGCTTATATACAGTGCTTTACAGCCCTCTCTAAGCGGTTTACAGAGTCAGCATACTGCCCCCAACAATCTGAGTCCTTATTTTACCAATCTCGGAAGGATGGAAGCCTGAGCCAACCTTGAACCGGTCAGGATCGAACTCCTGCTGTGGGCAGAGTTTGCCTGCAATACTGTATTCTAATCACTACACTACAATGGCTCCTTTCTCATGGTTTATGGTTCAGATCCTTGTTATCTTTAGGCTTGTTTGAGACAGAAAGAATCTATCGGCTTCATTTATTTCATGGGCAGGCTAGAGTCTCTCCGGAGAGAGGTCCATAGAAAGAGGTCAGGGAGCAGGACTCCTTAGTGGCAGTCCCCAAGGTGAAGATGGCCCTTTCCATCTGTCCTTTCAGAAAGCAACCATGACTATGTTATTCCAATGGGCCTTTGGATCTGGTACAGAGTGAAAATATCTTGTGCTTTAAGGGCTAAAGCAGGAGTGGGGAACAATGGCCCTTTTATGACTTGGGGACTTCAAATCCCAGCATTCCTGATTTGGAAGTTCATAAGTCATTAAGGAGCCATCATACCCCATCTCTGGGCTAAAGGATGGAGTTTTATTTGATTGGTTTTAATTGTTCTGACTGTTGTGATTTTGATCTTATTGTGTGCCACCCAAAGTCCTTGGAGCATGTGCACTATGATAAAATAAACAAATAAACTGCCTGTGTCAAACATGTGTTATTTTCAAGGGCGGGTGCCAAGTTGCAATGTTTGAAAAGCAACACCAGGAGGACACTTCCAACAGCAATCCATTGTGCTGACCTACAACAATGCTCAACAAATGGGAAGGGAAGGCAAGGGTTTTAAGGCCAGTTAAACTAAATAGAAAACACACAAAAGAGAAAGGGGAAGATTTAACCCATGAGCTTGTGCTAAAGGCTTGTTGATTAGAGAAAGAGCGGGTGAACCTCGCAATCGGTATGTCTCTGTATTTTAAGGGAAATCAGGGCTGTCGAACAATATGACAATGACAATACTTGTTTCTGTGCAAGCCTTAATTTATTCACCACCCTACTTTTCACACACACACACACACACACACACACACCTTCCTTCTGCACAGATCACCAACCAGTGCTTACCCTCCGGGCTTTGCTCTGGTACTTTACAGCTTTTTTGGTATCTGACACGGCCCTCTCCACATAGTCCACGGAGTGTTCCACGTTATACTCAATGCGGTCGATCATCTCGCCCTGCGCAACGGGGGATGCACACAGATTTCAAAAAAATGTGGCTTGAGGGACGCTGAGCTTCTGCCTATTACCTCTTTTCTCACGTCCGCATGGAGTGGGAATGGTGCTTTCCCGGCCTCCTTCGCCCCAGCCATTTGCCGCTAGACCTGTCATCAGAAGGAACAAAAGAGAAGCAGAATGACAAGGGGCAGGGGGAGTGTGTTTAGGGCTGGATATGGGGCAGGGAGGATCCTGAGGCCTCACTGGGATACTTGAGGTCACATGTCCCCTTATGCAGGTAGTCCTCGACTTACAACAGTTCATTCAGTGACCGTTTGAAGACACGACGACACTGAAGAAAGTGACAGTTTTTCACAGTTATGACCTTTGCAGTATCCCCATGATTGTGTGATCAAAATTCAGATCTTGCCAACTGGTTCATACTTATGACCACTGCAGCATCCCAGGACATGCGATCGATCGCCTTGTGCGACCTTCTGACGAGCAAAGTCAATGGGGGAGCCAGATTCACTTAACAACCAGGTCGGTAACTTATCAACTACAGTGGTTCACTTAACAACTCGGGCAAGAAATGTTGTAAAATGGGGCAAAACTCACGTAACGCTGAACAACAGAAATGTTGGGCTCAATGGTAGTCGTAAGTCGAGGACTACCTGTACATATTCAACAGCTTTTATCCTCAAAAGTTATGGCAAAATGAGTTAACTCAGCCAAAAAACATGCTCCATCAAGTTATTCTACTTGTACCCAGCCTGCCACTTGCATCAGAAGTGATCCTTTTCCCTCTTCTGCCTTCATCCCTGTTAGCTTTTTTGTTATGTCTTTCAGGACTTCAGATGGGTGGGTTAATAATTATCTCGTTTAAAAATTACATTTATTTTATTTTTAGCCCACCTTTTGTAGAGGAATTCAACGTGCCATACAAAGTAGACTCTCGTTCTATTTTTTCCTCTGTCAGAAACTTTGGGTTAAGAAAGAGTGACCAGCGCCAAATCTTGTAGATCAGGGGTCTCCAACCTTGGCAACTTTACGACGTGTGGACGTCAACTCCCAGAATTCTGGGAGTTGACGTCCACACTTCATAAAGTTGCCAAGGTTGGAGATCCCTGCTCTAGATAACTTCAGATCTTATAGACAGACTCAAATTCACACCCCTCTGCTCCTATTCCAACATCTTCATCACCATACCACATTGGCTGGTGTACACAAAGCTCTCTTAGAAATGTTTGGATTGACAGCAGAGGAATTTTTTTTTTAAGAAATTTAATTTTTTTTTTTAAAAAACCCTTCTTTAACATCATTCATCACTGCTTGGTCCACTTCAGGCTTTATTGTTCTAAATTTCTTCTTGTCGTTTTATTGTAAGTAGTTCTCACTTTGAGGAGGCCTCAATGGCAGAAGTACAGATTTGAATCTGAGGCTCTCCAACTTTATTTATTCAGGATTCATGGTTTCAGCGTGAATCCCAAATGCTTTTCCAAGGCTAGGAAAGTGATGGTCTCCCTTTTCCCTTGTTTTCATCTGCACATGATTATAGGGTGGAAGTGCCTAGACAAAGATTCTAGAGTCTTACTCTATTGTCTAATAAAACATACACACACACAAAGAAAGGAAAACACTACTCCATAAAAGGCACTCAGCATCACAAAGGCACAGCTGCTTGGCAGCATACCAAGAGGCAGGAAGAAAAGAACCACCAGTGCATGCAGAGAATGTCTCCCCACATTTATCACAAAGCAACACTCATTAAAACGTACAAGACATGCTTGTAAAAGTAACAGTTTACAAATAGTTCCCAACTTAGGATCAGTCATTGAGCAACTGATCAAAGTTAAGACAGCCTCCTCAGAAAAGGGTGTTTTATGGCCCGTATGTAAAGCAGTTCTGGTCATTGTAAAACATCTCCTCATCCCATGGTCGTGTGATTGCGATCTGGGTGCTGGGCAACCTTTCGACTGGCTGCCAAGAGCTCTGCAATCATTCGATCGCCATTTGCAATCTTCTCTGCCAGCTTCCCCAAGAAGTCAAAGGGGAAGCTGGTAGGGAAGGTTGGGAGCTGCTGTCCCTCTCGTCCTCTGGGAGCTGGCTGAATGAGCTGCCTGCCAAGGGGAGCTGAACTCCATTGGCAGGATTGCAGAAATGGAGCTCAGATTCTGATGATCTGAGCTCCATTTCTACATCCTATGGAAGCAGTTCCCTTCCGCACACGGAGGAGGGATGAGATCCTTCCACAGGGAGCAGAAATGAAGCTCAGATCCTGATGGTTTGAGCTCCATTTCGGCACCCTGACAAAGGCGATCCTTTCCGCACATGGGGCAGAGATGACATGCTTTGGGCAGGCAGCTCTTTCAGCCAGATCATACCAAGGAGAGGGAGCTGAAATCCAAGCCGAGATGGAGAGGCAGTGCAATAAAGCAAGCAGCACAGAGTGCCTCAGGAAGGCGGGGTAGGCCCTGAAAGGCTCGGCACAGGTTGCGTGGAACGTGTCTCCCCCTAAAGCACCCTGTGCTACTTATCTGGGACTCCACCTGCTTAAGGACTCGATCGTTTAATGATCATATCAGCGAGTGTTGAATCATTGAGTAAGCCACTTGAGTACTCACATGTGATGTCTTGCTTAATGGCCAATAGGCTCAATGACTGAGATTCCATGCTCAATTGTGGTCCTAGGTCGAGGGACTGTATCTAGAACTTTTATGTTGTTCAGAAAAGTACAATGGGGGAGGGGCGGAAGGAGAGAGGCCCTCTGCTTTTTGATTTTTCAGGATTTTGGCCTAACTGACTTGAGATCTTTTTCAATCTGCCTTGAGGTTGAATAAGATACTAGAATTGCAGCCTCCCCCACATCCACTCCTGATGCGTGGACCAATTGTCAACATTTTCAGCAATGGCCACGTAGGTGGCTATTTTGGGAGATGAGGATTACGCAACTTGGTGAAGCCTTAATCACCTTAACTAGCCTAGCAATTTTTTAAGCTATCAAGAGAAATCCAAGCAAGACTGAGTACCAGAGGGAGATGATCATGCAAGGAAAGTTTGGGTCATTGACCCTGGTGTTGTCTTCAGCTGAAAACCATTACCTTGGATCCAGCCCACCTCTCTTAAGATTCCCTGGGATCAAATCTCAAATTCTTTACATGAAGCACATATGCTGTAATCCCAACCTATACTTCCTTCTTCCAGCATCTGCTCTAGACAACCTAGCCACTTGGCCATCGCTCTTCCATTTCCCAACGACACTGCAGGGGCATGCAGAATCATGAAGCAGCCATGCAGCATAGACATGCAATTGACCCAACTCTGGGAAAATGGGCATTACCTGCCAATACCTGAACAGCTTTATCCGCGTATGCATGGTAGCGTGGGAGATAGAAAGAGGGGGTCAGGAGTGGTACAAAGAAAGGCAGGGCCAGACAATTAGGAATCAATTAAGCGGGCAAGGATGGTGTCTCCACTTTCCCCTCTGCCTATTTCGGCAAACGTAGCCCACCCACCCCATGCTTGAAGTTCTCCCCTCTCTGCTTCGCTCTCGATGGGCTGCACACGTGGGCATATGGAAATCGACCATGTCACATCATTTCTATTCCTGAAGTTTCCCAGGAGGTCATGTTTAAAACAAAAACAGACGGACAGACAGACAGACATTTGCAATGCAATCCAACCTTTTAGAAAGCATTTCCTGTGACAGCACCCCAACTATGGACCTCTTCCCTCAGTAAAGTATAGGTCTTCCCCTTCTCATATCGGATAAAAGCACATCAACCCACCCAGACATTTGCAGAATCACAACGCTGCCAGGAACAGACTATCTTGTCTTTTTTTTTTTAAATGAATTTTTATTGTGCCTAGTTTTCATTTATTTTTAAAAGAATTGCTACTTTATTAACTAAAATTGGCTTTAGGTTCTTCTCTAAACCTTCAGGAGGAAGAATAGTTCAGAAAATCAAATAATAAAACTGTAACAACTCATCATTATCTGGGGTAGGTCTATTAGATATTCCCTCTTACTACTATTTCCATAGAAATATGCACACAAATTTAGCTTCTCCCAGAAAAAGTTTTTAGTGGAAATAATATACAAAGCATGATCGCACTGTGTAGTGCTTTGCATAATAACAGAAGGAAAATTGCAGGAACAAATGCCTAGGCCGGTGGTGGCGAACCTTTTACTTACCGAGCGCCAAAAAGTATGTGCTTTGCGCGTGCCATCCGCACTTGCGTGCAGCACCTCCACGTGCACTGCATGTGCAACCACACCATCTGCGCATGCATGTAGCTTTTACATGTGCAATGCACGCATGCTGCACACAGGCACTCTCACACACATGAGCAATCATGTGCATGCGCAGGAGAGCTCCAAAGACCAGTTGGATTTCCTGCTGCAATCGTGCATATGCACAGCGGAGGCCCGAAGACCAGCTGGGTCTTTGCAATCATGCATGCATGCATGCGTAATCGCATGTGCATGCTCATCTGGAGGTAAATTGGCAGACAGCTTGTGTGCCCAGCAAGATGGCTCTGCATGCCACCTGTGGCACCCATGCCATAGGTTCACCATCACAGGGCTAGGCTTTGGTTCTTCCTTACTTCTCTCTTAGTCAGGATTATCTCTTATCCCTCAAACGGAGAATCTTTTAAGTTCAAACTGCAGCAAATTTTGAACAAATCAGATGTGGTGGCCTTGATCTCACTGGACCATTATAATTTGAATATTAATATGCTCAATCAAGTCCTATAAGAGTTAAAACAATTGCAACATTGAAAAGATATTTAGCTCTAACTTTGACTTTTTTGTGGGGGGGGGGGCATTCAGTTATGTTAGTCTACGTTTTAATACACCACATGAAAACAAAAAATGAATTAACACAGTAAACAGAGCGAGTCTGTCATGAAATGAAACCTTAAGAGATTCAAAAGCAGGGTGGTACAGGGAAGTTTGTATCAAGAAAAATCATTTTGTGTGTGTATGTGTGATCCACACCGTAGAGCTAACAAAGTCATTTATCCCAATCCCTCTATTCAATGCAGCAACTACAGTGCAAAAGTATCATTGCAGTATCTCTAGCAAAGGATTGTGTAGAACAGGGGTGTCAAACTCAATGATCCGGCCTGCAGGGTACTTAGATCTGCCCTGTGAGGCTGCCCTGGAAACAGCAAAGGACTGGCCCGTGTGCGGCCCTCCCGGGCTCTGTTTTCACTGGCAGAGGGTTGCAGGAGGCTGTGGCAGCTGAAAATGGAACTCGGGAGGCAGTTTTCGCTGGCAAAGTGCTCAAACCACCACCAGTGTCCCTGACAGGAGTGACATCAAGCTGGCCGTGCCCATCCTGGCCACGCCCACCCCAGCCCCCAGAGGTCGAACACAACCCTGACGTGGCCCTCAATGAAATTGAGTTTGACACCCCTGGTGTAGAGACTGGAGACTAATCAACCCGGAACTAAATAGCACTACCTGGTACGCCAATAAGTAAAGAAGTCCATCCTTCTGTAGCAGCTCTCACCTGGCTTTCCACCAACATGGCCATGTCCATGAACATATCATGAAGCTCACGGATGCTGTTTTCTAGCTTGATGATCTCACTATGCCGTGTCTCAATCTCATTCAGCGCCTGCTTTGTAATGTTGGAATCCATGATGATCTAGCAAAAAAAAAGGGCAGCATTGGAACACTAATGGCATATGGTCTAGGTAGATTTTCCATCCTCGATAGATATTTCTGGAGACCACATTCTCCTGATTTTCTATGGCTGGCTAGAACAAGTTTATAAATTGGTAAAAACTGACTTCCTAAAAAATGATGGCTTTCTTTGGAAAAAAAACTCTACAGCTTCTAGCACACATGGATTCATATGTTGGTGGCAAACGAGAGCATACATATGAAGAATGAAAGAGATACTGAATTATCATTGCTGTTCTTACCCTCCCATGAAGAAAAATGCCAAAAGAAAAAAAACTGCTAAATTATCTATATCATTAATAATAAATTGTGCATGCAGTAGTACCATTGGTGAATTTGCTTAGAATACCAAACAGACTAAATAGCATGTAACATTAAGTCATATTATGAATGTTTTTCATATTTTCATGCTTAATGGATTTCTTCATATTTATATAACCAACCACCTCACAATCAAGTGGTGGGCTAGTGTGCACAAAATTGCACTTGTGAAAATGGCATGCGTGTCCGAAACCATCCCCTCTCCTTCCCCTCCGTCTCCACTGGTCTACTGAGTTGGAAAAGTTGGGGACCACTGCTATAAAGCACTATGACGGGGTATATAAGTCTAAGTGCTATTGCTATTGTAAGGACTCAAAGATGGCACTGCTAAACTCAGAATGGGTCTATAGAGTGCCTTAGTCATCCAGGTCATTGTCCCACAGGTACTTTTTCAAAAGGCAACTGGACTTTGTTTGTTAGGTGATGGAGTTGATGCTGCTGACAATTGGTCTGAGTGGAGTTCACTCTTTGGAGATTTTGGGGAGTCTATACATGCATGTAGCAGCAGTTAGGAATATAAAACTAACAGTTGGGTTGACAATATATAAACCAGGATTGTTACTTTAAGTACTGTAACTTTAAGT
>JAEANM010020717.1:0-12033 GCA_017656035.1 Myanophis thanlyinensis
TTGTTGTTGTTGTTGTTGTTGTTGTTGCTGGTGTTGCCTTTTTTTTGCTCCATCCTTCTAAAGGACTCCCCTTGTGCCCTTTGTGGCCAGCCCCTAGATCAGTTCCTGATAGGCCATCTCCATGACCCTGGCTTCTTTCAAGTGACCGAATTCCTATTTTTCTTCTGAAAATGGAGCAAAACTGGAGCTTATATTTTTTCCCCCCAAGGTTGAGGCTTCTGAATTGTGTTTTGTTTTTAATTGGCTGTGCCTTGGCTTAGACACAGACAAAGACAAGGCTGAGCATCACTGATAATATGCTATAATGGAACCTTATGAGTGACCTTCATCTTAATTATTCTCATCAGTGTAGCAATCTGCGTTCAAAGAAACAAGCTTCCCACATGATTTTTCTTTACTTTGATCAGCAACTCTTAGAATACCTTTGAACCAGGGGTGGAATCCAACCGATTTTGCTACTGGTTCGGTGCACGTGCATGCACGCCAAATGTGCTGCAGCACAGCTCTTTAATCTGCTTTTAGAGGCACCAGAGGCAGTGGGGATCATCAGGAAGGTGCCGTAGATGCGCCAAACAGCTGATTAAGGTAAGTAAGAAAAAAAGAAGGAAGCTCGTATAAGGAAGGATAAGGGCAGGGGCAGGTGGGCATGGCCAATTTCAAATCGCCACTACCGGTTTGGGTGATGTGATACGATCTGGCTGAATTTCACCACTGCTTTGAACCAGGCTTTAATATTGGTTGCAGCAGGACCTTTGTTAATGAAAAATCATTGCTCTGTTTGCTTTACTTTATGGTGAAGTCACTGAATTCCTTTTTTTAAAACGAACTTTATTATATATCAAAAGCATTAAAAACCATAGTAAAACACATATCTTTGTCTTTCCTATTAAGTATTTACAATCCTTATAAGCGACGGTACCTATATAATCCATCATTTCATACATTCTAGTCAATTCTGCTTAATTAATTCCATAATCTATTTTCATGTTCAACTCTATATTTTCCTTATTTGTTTAAAGCTTTCATTCTATTATATATCCATAAATACAATTTTCCCCCGACTACATAATATTCCAAACTTACTTTCTCTTTTAATTCCAGGGTTAACCTTTCCATTTCCACACACGCCAATATTTTGTGTATTATCGTGCTTTCCGTTGGGATGCAGTCTCCTTTCCAATTCTGAGCCAACGCTATCCTTGCTGCCATTATGATATTAAATATCTATCTTCTTTTTTACACTTTTCTTTGATAATACCCAAAAGAAATGTTTCAGGTTTAAACTCCAAATGAATGTTTGTAATGTCTTTGATCCACTTTTTTTATTTCAGACCAATATTTCTTAATTTTGGGGCATGTCCACCATAAGTGAAAGAAAGTCCCTTGGCATTTGTTACATTTCCAACATTTGGGTTAATTTGGGGTACATCTTGGTCAATTTTGAGGGGGATAAATGCCATCTATAACACATCTTATATTGATTTTCCTTGAATGTTACCGCTTTTGTCATTCTATAGTTTTTGTCCATATTGTTTCCCAATCCTCCAAATCTATATTGTGGCCCATATTTCTGGCCCAAGCTAACATTGGTCCTTTGACTATTTCCTCTGCTAACTTATATTGCACTAGATAGTTACATATTCTAGAAATCACCTTTTCTTTAGGACCTGTCAGTGATTTATCTAATTGTTTTTGGGTCAATTCAATACCAGTTCCCTCATGATCTTTCATATATCTAGATTTTATTCGAAGATATAGCCACCAATCTATCCTTAATCCTTGCTTCTGTAATTTCTGATTTGTTTTTAGGTTCCCTTGTCAGTCTAAAATTTCCTGATATCTTACCATTTTAGAAATATCTATAGTGTTGGGATATACCAATGCCTCCATGGTGGAAAGCTACCCTGGGAGTTTTATATAGTTTGTTTTTTTATTTTTTCCCATGTTCATATTAGTGAGTTTCTCATCAAATGTCTATAAAAGTAATTATGGCCTTATTCCCTGTATCCCATAGAAATGCATGCCATTCCTTCTGTAGATCATGGCCTTCCAATGTCAAAATCCTTCTGTTGCACAAATTTACTCATTCTCTGATCCAAACCAAACTTGCTGCTTCATAATAGAGGTCCCATGCTGGGAGTCCAAACCCTCCCCTACTTTTATTGTCTTGTAAAGTGGATAGTTTTATTCTTGGTTTATTACTGGCCCATACTGTTATCGTATTCAAATCAGTAAAAATCTTTCTAATTTAATTGGGATTACTTGAAATAAATAAAGTAATTTTGGGAGTAAATTCATTTTGATCGCCACAATTCTTCCTAGAAATGATAGTTGGAGTTTCTCCCATCTCTCTAAATCCTTTTTCATCATTTGGATCAATTTATTATAATTGTCTTCTTTAATTGATGAGTATTTAGCTGTTATCCAAATTCCCAAATATTTAATTTTCTTTGTGATTTGCCAGTCCAATTTCCTTTCTAACTCCTTCTTTTGTATTTCCATCATATTTTTGGTCAACAGTTTAGTTTTCTTCTTATTAACTTTAAGCCCCGCTACTTCGCCGAATTGTTCTATTTCTTTTACTAATATAGGTCCCAACTCCAGTGGTTCCTCTATAACAAATACCAGGTCATCCGCAAATGCCTGCAATTTGTACATTTCTTATCTTGAGGCCTTTTATTTCTGGATTTGACCTAACTCTTATTAGCAATGTCTCTAGGGTCAGAATAAATAACAACGGTGACAATGGGCACTCTTCTCTTACCCCTTTACTTATATCTATTAAATTGGAGAGCTCACCATTTATTATTATATTTGTTTTTGGGGCCGAATATACTGTCTCACTGAATTTTTGCTTCACCTTGCCTTCCAGCCTCTTGGACCCCTTCATGTTTCCTGCAACCAGATGCCCATGAAAACAAGTAAAAACCTGACAAATTAGCATCAAGATTAGACCTATTATAAAAAGGATTTTAATGCTGAAAGTACTGTCCAACTGTCTTTCTAATATCACAGCTAATGGTGGTTTTGTAATAGAAATAATGGCAGGTCACCATTTAATACTGATTTAATTTTTCACATGTTGAATCATGGGAAAAGAGAAATGAAGTAAAAACCCTGCAGTTTGGAAGCATTCCACAGTGTTGAGCAAAAGAGTCACATTTATTTCATCCAGAACAGGATAAAACAATTTTCATGATGGGTACAATTATTCCTACTACTAATATTTCCAACCTATGAAATTGACTAACAATGAACAGAATTTGGTATTCTGACAAAACACGAATAATCCCCGACTTGCAACAGTTCATTTTGTGACCATTTGAAGTTACCACAGCACAGGAAAAAGTGATTCATAACCATTTTTCATCCTTATATACCACTGCAGTTTCCCCAGGGTCATGTGATCAAAATCCAGATGCTGGGCAACAGACTCTTATTTATGACAGTTGCAGTGTCCCGGGCAGCAATGGAATTCAATTTTTTTTACTACTGGTTCTGTGGGCGTGGCTTGGTGGGTGTGGCGGGGGAGGTCATGTGACTGGGTGGGCACTTTCTGTAAGCAGGGCAATAAAGATTAGGCTAGAAACAACACCAGGATGGTTCTTTCCTGCCTTCCTTACAGGATTAACCCTGCAAAGTAGAAAAAAACCAAAAGATTTCTTCTAACAACTGGTTCTCTGAACTGCTTAGAAAATTTACTACCAGTTCTAGAGAACCTGCTAGAACCTGCTGAATTTCACCTCTGGTCCCGGGGTTACGTGATCCCCTTTTGTGACCGTCTGACAAGCAAAGTCAAAGTCAATGGGAAGCTAGATCCACTTAACAACTGTGTTATAACTTAACAACTGCAGTGCACTTAACAACTCTTGCAAGAAAGGTCATAGAATGGGGCAAAATCCGCTATTTTGCTTAGCAGCAGAAATGTTGGGCTCCATTGTGGTCTTAAGTCAAGGGCTACCTGCACCTCAGAATTCCAGATTGGGCAGGTTTTCTTTTCCTTTTCTGACTTGGATTTTAGTCAGAGAGGAAAAAGAGCCCTCACAAATTTCCTCATTTAGCTGCAGCGGTGAGGTTGGAAAAACAGAAGGCACCATGGGGAAGTTGGCACCGCATGCTATGCCATGATATTTGTATAAAAACAGACTGGTTTTTTTTAAAAAAAGATAGAAATCAATGGTCTTTCTTGTCAATATCAGTGTTTGGACAGAAGCAGCTGTAGCTGCTATTACAGGAGCATGTAAGTAGGGTTCAAACCCCATTTCTAAGACATTTCTCCATTTTGGGAGGATGACTTGAAATACAATTCATTTGTGTTCCATTCTGAATGTATACCTTTTCTTTCCTCAGTTGTTAATTCATACTTATGTTAAAACCAAGTATGTTTGCTGCCTAAATAATCCTCTGGCTTATGCAGGAAACAGATATGAAAATGCTGAGTTCCTTTAAAAGGGCAATTGCCAGCTTAACACGTATAATACGATCTCTCTCTCTTGGCTCAAAGATACACCAGAAAAGTGAACAGCGTTAAATAAATCATTATACATTTTTGAAATGCTGGTGTCTCTGAGGCATCTCTAAAAAATGGTACTTAACTAGATATCAAACACCAGCCAGAAGAGCTCTTAAACTATTCATCATGTTTTGGAAGTGAGATGTTTCTGAAGCTCAGGCTGCCATAAAAACAATGAAGCATTACATTTGTTTGCATACCTGTTGAATTTTTGTAATGGAGATATGTCACCTTATCCACTACTTAACCACTACTGTAACTAGGATCTTCATAGGTTGAGAAATATTTTCCTCTATCTTGAAGATGCCATAAGGAAGAAGACGATAATTGGGGTGTAATAAGGTAAGAATCCAAAGCTTCAGATTTCATCCTCTTTGTCTTCCTGCCATCGAGATTTGATTCTAAATTAGTGTGCACTAAAAAGTGTAGTTTATTTGGAGAGGATTTCTTTTTTAGACACTGATTTTTGATACCGATTTTTGTTTTAACTCCATATGTTAGTTACTTTAAGTTCCATTTACAGTAGAAAGCTATAAAGTTAACATGGCGGGGAAGGGGGAAAATTTGTTAGTCCTGATCTTTGCCATATGTAGTTGGATCAACTCAGTTAGTAATATGCATCTGCTTCTCTGTTCAGTTAACATTTAAGCAAAGAGTATATAGATAGTCCTTAACTTACAACAGTTTGTTTAGTGACCATTTGAAGTTACAATGACATGGAAAAATTTACAACTGTTGTAGCATCTCCCTGGCAATTAAAATTCAGATGCTTGGCAACTGACTTATATTTATGACAGTTGCAGGTCATGTGATCTCCTTTTGCAACTTTCTGATGAGCATTATCAATGGGGAAGCCACTTAACAATTATGTTACTAATGTAACAAGTGCACTGACTCACTTAACAACTATGGCAAGAAAGGTTGTAAAATGGAGCAAAACAATGTCTGACCTAGCAGCATAAATCTTGAGCTCAATTGTGGCCTTAAGTCAAGGAGCTCTCTGTACAACATCATAACTGGACAAAAAACATAATTGGTTTGCTTTCTTGGTTGCAATCGGGGCTGTCGTTTTGACCGTATACATACCTCAAATGAAAATACGGCCTCAACAAAGTTTACAGCTTGATTATAAAGATGTCAAGAAATGACATTGTGTGTGTTTTCTCAATACGCGCAATGGCTTCGTCTGATAACACCAGGTGGTTCGGCTCGAAGAGATGCTTTTTCTGCCCTGTGCAACTTTGTTGTGTCTGGATTTTGATTCAGTCAGGGGAAGCCTTGAAGTTTCCATATCCGCAGAAGGAAAGGAAGATTGTAAACTGCCAACATTTCTTCTTATTACGTCAATGAAACACAGAGTTTAATCTCTATTTCTACCTCCCTGCAATCTTGCTTTAATCCCCAGGTAAATTTTAAGCAGACGGCATCTCTGCTTTGTCCATTAAAAACCTGACTGAATTTGAAAAGCTTGCAAAGTGCACGGGAGGGAAGTGTGTGCGGGGGTGCGCTTCAAAGTGCTAATCTACCCATATTACCCAGGGGGTACGAGGGAAGTCTGGTTGGCCTCCATTCATTACTAAGCAGCTACTCCAGACATTTCACTGGTGACTATTTTGTTATCTCTGGCCAAGGCCTGGAAAGCAAACAAGGGGAGGAGGAGGAGGGCTGTGTAAATTAGGCAGGGAGGTTTGAACTCTGTGGGATTTCCTCTTTACCAAAACTTTGCATGCATGAACGGGAGTTGCTAAATGAAGTCATTGTGCTGAGACCCTGTGTAGGAAGGCAAACTTTATTTCCTTCCAAAATGCTGATAATTAACACCTAGGTCTTCATTTCAACATCAAACTCTTGTATTACTGAGAAAGGGAAACTCCTTAATCAGTCAAACTGTATCTGAGGTCACAATATATTAGGAGATGAAGAGCATTACAGGTTCCTTGTTTCCAGAGCAGTAAGAAATTCCAGAAGCAATAAATGGCTCTGTCTTTTGAAAAAGGGGCAAGTCAGACCTGATCCAAAAAGATTAAGAAGTCAGACCTGGTTATTTGTTGGACGGGAGACTGTCAAGAAACCCCAGGGTTGTAATGTAGACTAGGAAGTCAAAAAGTCATCCTGGAAAAAGGCGAGAGAGAAAACTTCCACATGGTTGCCAAGAAATCCATTATGGACCTGTCCATAAAGTCACCACTGGTCAAACTCAACACAATGATGACTTGATTAGTTTTGCAGAAGATACTTTGTATTTACTGCCAAATAGTGATGTGGTTCTTCTCTGGAAACTGTGTGTAAGACAGGTAACTATTTTTTTCTCTTTACACCAGTATGCTTCTGAACATCAAGTTTGACTGAATCTTGAATAAAATCAAGCTGATTGGGACAGTCGAGCAGGATTCCTGTAAGACGGAATAGAAATGCAGTATGACAATATAGATACAATGAACATGATGAAATGGAGAAGGAGAGAACCAGCAGATGTTTTTGGCTGCAGCTTCAGCTTAAAGACTGTTCACAGTAGAAAAAACTGTCCAATCATATGGATAATGTATAGTGAAGTAACATAGCCGAAGACTAGTCTTACATTTAGTGAGGCATTGTGTTCTCTGTATATGTCAATCAATCAATCAGAATAGAGTAGAAGGACTTTGGAGGTTTTCTGCTCCAAGCCCCTGCTCAAGCCTATACCATTTCAGAAAAGTGGCTGTCCAGTCTCTTAAAGACTTCCAGTAATGAAGCACCCACAACTTCTGAAGACAAGCTTGTTCCACTGGTTAATTGTTCTAAAGCCAGCTTTCCTTTGCACTACTCCAGACTGTCTGTTGCATGTTATATTGATCGTAGACATTCAAATTAACATCTTCTGGACCTCATGCAGGATCTTTCTGACTGAGGCATAGACCTAAGTATGTAGAGTACAATCATAGAATAATATGGATGGAAGGGATCTTGGAGGCCTTTTAGTCCAACTCCCAACATAATTCAGCTCAGGGTACAACAAGCTTAAAGTTCCTGATTGAACTCTGAAATATATCACACAAGTGAGAGTTAGCATTCAAATACCTTATTATTTTTATCAAGGAAGTCCTGCAAACTTTGTTTAGGTATAGCTGAATTGACTGTCTGTGACCAAGTAGAATGCAAAAATAATATAAAATAAAATAAAATCTCTTAATTAGATAGTTCTAATTATTTTAGAATTATAAACAATACTGTTTACAAATCTAAGATTGCTAGCCAGGCTGTGTTTGCATGTAGTTGGGAATAGAATGAAGTGGCCCTGAATAATGGTTTCTCTTTTAGAACATTAACCATGGCTTGATTATAATATCTGAAGGAAGTTATTTTTCTGCTAGGAGGAGTGTGTGTGTGTGTGTGTGTATTACAATTAGAATTCAAGATACACATACACATTGAATTCTAATTCTTTTTAAAATATATCTTATTTGGAGAGGTTAAGAAGGACAGAGAAGGAATTTTGAAAGTCCATATAACAAAGCTATACTCTAATTTGTATTGCATTTAAGCAGAATACTTATAATTAGCTCATTATTAAATTGGCCATGGGAAGCACTGACACAAGGAAATAAAAGATACTTTCTATTCTGAGCATCTCTCCTTAGCTTGATGTGAGTTCGGGCAATATATCTGTTTTTGATCTCTTTTGAGGAAGAGAAATTGCAATTCAGTTTCCTACAGATTCAGATGATTTGAGCAAAAGTTGCTCATGAGAGGTTAACCAAGAGAGCGTAATAGATAGTATAGCATGAACAATACAACCAATACCTGGTTTAATGAAAAGGCCTTGTTTGCGCGCATGTGTTTTGCTGGTTTATGGTGACGATGAAGATGATGATCATGCTGTTATTCATTTACTGCCCCTGTGTTTCCTAGAAATGTAAGTTGTGTGTGCAGTGTGATGGCTGTGTCATATTCCTTTCTTAGTTTCTGACTCATTTTCTCAGTTTACTTCAGTCAGTCCCTCTTTTGGGCCCCTCACCTCTCTAGGGCAGAACCACAGAGGGTTGGAACTGTAGTTCTCCCCTTATAGCCCTGGAGGCCATAAATCAGCCACAAAAAGAAACTTTTAGTGAAGTGCATGAATGTGGCTTTAAAAATAGTTCTAGCAAAACTAATCCAGTAAAATAAAAACTGGGGTGGGATGTCAGAAGTAGCTTTTCAAAGTGTGTATATGTGTGTATATAAAGATCTCCACAGCCTACACATGCACAAACACATACATACAAATGCACCCATAAGTGCCTTGTGGTATATAGCCATCTATATGATTAATTTCTAAGATTTTTTTTATAAAAAAATACGTATGCAAAAAGAAAAAAATAAATAAACTCAGCAATGTTATATGTGGTGATGTAAATCAAAATGTCTGTAGGCCATAGTATTATAATAACCAAACAACATAATACAAGGACACTATTTATTCCACTGTTGTATCCCCCAATCTGCAAAAACCCAGGATGGGTTTAGCACTGGTTCTAAAAGAAAGTGGCTGCCTTAGAAAATACTCATTTGTGGAGTTCCTGATAGTAAAATTCCTAGAGATTGGGACCTGTAGCAAGCCTTCCTTACTGGGATACATCAGATGGACACATTCTCCCTGGAGTAAATAAGCTCACTGATACTATTCTATGCAGTTTCAAAAGTAATAAGTATCCCCTTTTTATGTACACTGAGAGGATATGCACCAAAGACAAATTCCTTGTGCGTCCAATCACACACTTGGCCAATAAATAATTGTATTCTGTCTATCTTACATGACACCTAGAAGCCAATGCATGGCAGCTGTCCAAGTAGAGATGTAAGATGGATGAAATGCAATGTGTCTGTTACTTCTCAAACCTGTATATATTCTGGGTCAGCTCTAGCTTCGTTCCCTGTAGTAGCTGTTACAATTCAAACACAATCTGACAATTGCTTAAGCAACCGTCAACAGAGTGGACTTCTGTAAAGGTGGTGGTTATATGATCTCTCCCTGCTCTTCCAGTGGATCCTGTGAATCCAGGAGGATCCCAATTTGCAGACCTCTTCTGCACAGAGGGAAGGTAACCTTGGCCAAGGCCAAAGATTTTACTGGAATCTTTGGCTGCTAGAGACTCACAGTCTCTCCAAGTTTGCTGTGATGGTTGACTAAGCTACTTTTTACTTATATAGACTTCTACAGTCATCAGACACTGAGATAGAATTTTGATACACTTTCAGTTATACTTAAAGTACAGGTGTATAGCTGTGTGTCATCACACATTAATAATATTTCACCCTGTACACCACCCTAATCATATTTTACCACACATTAATAATATTTCACCCTGTTCAGTAGACACATGCTCAGTGTCTATTGTACATAAAGTCTCTTGAAGTCACTATATGAAATCCCTCCAAGAGACTTCATGTACAGCAGACACTGAACAGGAAGGAGGGGAGGGTTGAACATGTCAAGTTTATTACAAAAATCTTAATGGTAGATGATTAGGGCATGAGTGACAATGAGTAGATCCCTTTGCTCAACCTAGGAGCAGGGGCAACTGGTACATAATATGAAGCTGTGCAAAGGCTTTCCTAGCTACCAGTACATTAAAATTTTAATGGGAAAAATCAATGACAGTAGGACAGTAGGAAGGTATATATGACCAAAATTAAAATCAATTCAAGGACACAACAAAACAAATTGGAGAGATTACTCACAGAGTTAGCAAGGGCAGGGCTTAACAACTGGGAATGATATGGGAATAATGTAAAAAGTTGTTATGAACAAGAAATTGAATCTGATGTTCAGGATAGAAACAGAAGGAACAATTTAATGATTAGAGGCATTTGGGAGAATCCAGGAGAGAATAGAAATCTGACCACTTTACAAAGAAGGAGAGACTTCAAACCTCTTACTGAAGAACTTATAAAACAAGGAATAAGTGGGGGTTTCCTTTTAAATTAATTGCCTTCAAACCTCAAGGAAAGGAGATTATTTCTACTCCCTCTGAAACAGAGCTTTGACAGAGTTAAAGGAAAAACTATGAAAAATTATAGAAATTGACCATGGGCAGTTGGAGAACAGTTGACATAGGAGAAGAGAAGATAAATGGTTTTGAAGAAAGCTAAGAATTAGTCTTTATCATTTCCAAGAGAAGGAAAAATGAATATTAATACTTTAGCATTTGAAAACTGTTAACAACTATTAGGATATACATATAAAGCAATGAATAGGATTATAGACACTTACAAGGTCTTTTTATATATTTTATATTTTAAAAACCCCCAAAAGAGCAGTTTCCAGAATATACAAAATGCTATTGGAGATACAGATAGACAGGATATGTAGAATATAAATTTGAGTTAGCAAATGGAAATCTATGAAAATTAGTCTATCAGGCTCTATGCAAGACTTGAAGTTCAAAGTAATACATAGATGGCTTTTAAACCCAATACAAAAAAATGTGCCTTTGTGTATGTGTGAATTTCTCTTTCTCTGTACACACACACAGACAAAACAAATACATAGATTCAGATAAATATATGCAGAGAGTGTGTGTGTATTCATTCAATCAAATGTTGAAAGCAATATAAACCAGAATATATATACTTTTCTTCATATGTGGAAGGTCCTATGAAAACTTGCATTATTTTAGCAGAAATTTTTCCAGGAAGTAAGATCTATAATTAAACAAGAAGTAGAATGTATTCCTGAATTGGGGTTATTATATATATATCTGAGGGAGAGAATACTGAGATGATTAAAATAGAGCTTACATTTTAGCCATAAAATATATAATACAGTAAGCCAATAGAAGAAACATTTAGACAACAGGACTATTGAAAAATAGTGTTGAAATTGTTGGTGAAGATGATAGAACTAGCAAAGGTATCTACATTAACTTGTTTGATTACAGAAAGGTTAACAACTACATTTGTCAGAGACTGGAAACTCCTTATAGACTTTTTGCTGAAAAGAGAAAAATGATTTTTTTGATCTACGTATGGCTCTGAAGACTAGCAGGTTTGGTTATGGAAAAAAGGAAATTATAAAGTAATTTTAGAGAGAGTAAAAAGAAGGTATTACACATAAAATTATACACAGTAACGTTCTACCTGTAAATGACTTTTTCTGTTTCAATCGTAACAACACACATGCTAACAATCGCTTTAAACTCAATGTAAATCGTTCCAAACTCGACTGTAAGAAATATGACTTTTGTTAAGGATAGTCCCCCATTGTCAAAGTCTGGAATGCTCTACCAGTTGTATCTGCTACAAATTCTCATAGTTTCAGTTACAAATTGACTTCTGTGGACCTTACACCATACCTAAGTGGACAATAGAGGGGGTGTGCATAAGTGCATGAATGTGCCTATCGTCCCTGTGATTGTATTTTCTTATTTTTCTTATTCTTGTATCTATTTTTACTCACTGTTTGATTGTTTTGTATTATTATTGTATTGTTATGGTTTGACAAATTCTAATAAATAAAATAAAATACGAATACAAATACAAACATGTTCATTTCAATTTCAATT
>JAEANM010020718.1:0-12033 GCA_017656035.1 Myanophis thanlyinensis
CCCATTTATTTCAACGAGCCAGCCTGGCCTGATACCTGAGGGTTAATTAATTTTAAACTTAAATTTTAAATTTTATATTAATTTATTTTAAATTGTGGGCTTTTGTTTTAATTAATTCTTAAATTGTATTTTAAAATGTTATTAAACTAGCCATTATTTAATTATTTTAATTGATTTTAATTGTATTTTGTATTTCTATTCTGTTTTTATCTGCTGTAAACCACCCCGAGTCCTTAGGGAGAGGGTGCGCTATATAAATTGAATAAATAAATAAAAATAAAGAAGATATAACTGAGGTTGGGACAGTTAGAAATAAAACACAGATGCACTAATCCATATATAACATCTGACAATGGCATAATTAAGAGATGGAATGGAGTCTTGCAAACCATGAAGGACTCACTGCTGGAGGATTCTGGTTTGAGCAGGTCATATTGGGGTGAAGCCATATTGACTGCTAATTACTTAATCAACAGGCTTTGGAGTTTTTCTATTAATGATACACCATATGCAGTGCTGTATGGGAGAAAGCCATCTCTAGCACATTTAAGTGTGTTTGGAAACAACACATGGGTGCATATTCCAAAACCAGTCAGGAGATAAGGACAACCAAAGGCTAGAAAGCTCAGGTTTATGGGCTATGGCTCAAAGAACTATCACTTTAGCGATGCAAGCAAAATAATAGTGATTTCCAGGTCTGCTAGTTTTGCAGAGAAAAATTGGAACAGAATTCATGCAAATTTGTGGAATGATCCATTTAATGACAGTAACTCACTTAGTGATGGTGTCAGCATTCAGGGAGGAGAAGCTGAAAAATATATGAAACAAGAAAGGGTTGTATCACAGGAGCAGACAATGCCATGCAGGGCAGAGCGATGGAACAAGGAGATTCCACCTGACAGATATTCTGCTAGCAAAGTAAAAGTATGTAATGTGTGGTAAGGGCCAAGAAACTATAAGGAAGTATTGGCATTACCTAAAATTGAACAAGTGAAGTGGAAAGAGGCCATGGACAAAGAAATTGAATCCATGGGTGAACATGTAGTGTTCACAGCTATGACTTTGCCACAGGATTGCAGAGCTGTAGGATGTAAATGGGTGTACAAAAAGAACGTACTATCCAACAATGTGGTCCAGACCAGACATAGCTTGTGCAGTAAGCATCGTAAGTCACTGCAGCTGCACCAACATAACTGCATTGGATGTGTAAAAAAGGATTCTTGGGTATTTAAAGGGAACTGTGAATTTGGGTCTTCATATACAGGTATCTGAAGAATATTAGGTAATTGGATTTCTCTAGTCATGTCTCTCCAGTTATGAAGTGAGGAATGTCAGTGTGTGATAGTTCAGACTGAGAGACATAGCAACAATGGGAGCTGACTGGAAACTGAAACAGTATTTACTGTGAGAGCAAGGAAACAGTCTGGAGCCTGGGAATGGCTTAAGTCTGTGCTCAGCTTAGAAACTGAAACAAGTCTGTGCATGCTGCTGATATGAACTGTAAACTCCACTCCTCTTCTTGTATTTTACTATCATGTTGAAAGAGCTTTGTTATTGTATATTTACTTCATATTATATTATATATAAAGAAGTTATTGGATCCTGTTTAATTCATTTACTTGTGTGTGTTTCTGAATATGTTTGCTACTGCAAACTCCAACATGTCATATATCAACTATTGTCAGGCAGTTCATACAGTAAAAGTTTAGTCTGATATATAACCAGATTCTCCTCTTCTTAGTTAATTAGTTTTGGTCCTGCCTCTGGGTCAATGGAACACATTGTAACTCCACTCCCTCTTTTGGAGGACTGTTTCATGTCCAACATCCATTGTTTTTTTAATATGCTAAATATATACAGATATTATAATCATAGGGATTGGTTTCTAAAGAGCTTTCCATTCTGATAATCCTCCTCTGAATCTGTTCCAATTTGTCAGTGATCTTTTTTGAATAGTAGTTTTCAGAACTGGACAAAATAGCAATAGCACTTAGACTTGTATAACTCTTTACAGTGCTTTACAGCCCTCTCTAAGTGATTTATAGAGTCAGCATATTTCCTCTAACAATCTGGGCCCTCATTTTATTGACCTCAGAGGGATGGAGGGCTGAATCAACCTTAAGCCAGTGAGAATTTAACAGCTGAACTGCAGCCAGCAGTAAGCAGAAGTAACTTTCAGTACTGCATTCTAACCACTGTCCCACCATGGCTCATGCTTCAAATGAGATTTGACCAGGGAAGATTTAAATCCTATGATTTGGATCCTGTGTGCCTACTAATATACTCTAATATAATATTTGGGTTGTCGTTTTTTTAGCAGCTGAGTGACACTAGTGACTCATCTTTAACTTACGGTCAGTCAGATACCAAAACCTTTCTGTGTTTTTCAAAGTTGATTGTTTGAGGGACAGCTACTTGTGTAATGCTACCAAAGACTATGTTTCTAAAAGCTATATATTTAAGCAATTTTATATATTTATAAAAAAATAACTTATTAACTTCTGGTCAATAATAGTGGGTGATTTTTACAGAGCTGGAAACCAATTAAAATTGGTTTTAAAATTTAAAATATGTAATTTAAAATGGAAGATTGCATTGCAAGTTACTAGAGAACACAAGTGAACAAGCCAATCCTTTGCTAACACGCGTGATGTTCCTGAATAGCAAAGATATTAACTTAACTAATGATCCTTTAAATTGGTATGTAAAATATAATTTAAAGTACTTGCAACATACAGAAGAGAGTAACATAATTTGTTACTGCCAGCTCAGTGGCATGTGGAAATCAGGAAATCATTAGCCTTGGTAGAAACAGTAATGCAACAGAGATGAGAATACATTATTTGGAGTAGTTAAATAACAGTGGGTGCAGTCACTGTTGAACTGCAATAAACAGCGTGATTTATTGAATGGTAAATACTAATACATAAAAAGAAAAATCAAAGTCTTGAGGGTTTAGTCTCTGCGCTGTTGTGTTACTATAACAGAATTCCAGGAATCTGTTGAGAGTGTCACACATTTTAATCACAGAATCTGGAATCTTTTGACCAAGTAACAATGGATTGGACAGTATGGAAAAACAGCAGAGCACATTTCTATTATTTCTGAGTGCTGGGATATATCACGGATGAGCACAACAAAAGTAACATTTTTCTTAAGGGATATACTTGTTTTCCAGAGGTTTCTTTTTATTGCTTTTTATTGTCAGTGTCAGTGTTTCTGTTTTTAGCTTTTGATTAGCTTTTTGATGTTTTAAAAGCATGAGAGCTGTTTCTCACACTGATAAATTGAGTAGCACTTACCAACAGAACACAATGCAAGCAAGCCCTGACTTTAAAAAGTGACAATTTCCAGCCCTGTTCACCTAAGATGAACAGAAAAAAATATCAGTTTGGCTGCAATCCTACATTGCTTATGTAATTAAAGCCTTATTTGAAAGTAAGATAGTCTTCAAATTCTCATATTGTAATCTTAATTTGCTTTCTTATAATATTACTAATCAGAGTTCTGAGAAAATGTTATAGGTGTGTTGGGTTAATTTTGCCTGTCCAGACTGCAGAGACAAATGTTTGATAAGAGGAAGCACAAGAAGGGTACCCCAAGATTGTTCCTCTTTTTTAGGGTATTTTATTAATGAACATGCTAATTGTAAAATAAAAATAAAATTAAACTACTTATATTTTTGTAAAGGAGTAAATAAGAGAGACTTTTGTCAGTCGTCTGTTGAGATGAGAAAAAGGCATTGAAAGTTATTGTAGGACCAGGTCTAATCCTCAGTGTGGGATTGTAATTTCAAGCACAGCTAGCTGAATTGGGACCACCAGAGGCACTGGTAAACTGTCTGGCTTTTGCTGGTCTTGATAGCATTACTGAAAAAAATGAACCAAGTATTTGGCAGAGATGGTTGAGAAAGGGAATATCAGAGCAATCATACTTTTTCTCTTGAATAATATTTAAATGAAGCGATACAATCACTAAAAAGCAGAATGATTTTTTTTTGCATATTTATTCCTGATTTGAAATTCTCTTGCAGAATCAATCTATGCAGGTGATACTACTGATTCGTTTATTCTAATAACAGGAGAAAAAGAATGAGATTCAGCTTTCTACTCCCCCTTTTCCCCTCTCCCACATACAATGAAAGTTGATTCTGTACAAAACAAACTCGTATAAGCCTGGTTTGTCTCAGCCTTTGCAGACATGAACTGCATGTATGCAACAGCCCATTCCAACACAAGGTGTATAGAATACCCAGTCTAGTCCAAGAGCCCAATCCAGAACTTAAGTTATCTGATCCAGTTAATGCGCATTGGCTGTAGTCCTGTGCTTAGACTCTGATTCTGATTCAACCATGGCTATTACTAGCATCAGAAGAAGGAAAAAAAAACTTCTAAAAGACTAAATTAACAAAAACATTGTCATCTATAACTCCTTTACTCTTTTTATCACATCATTTTAATTGCATCACTATTGCCATATCTAGTTTGCTGCTTCTGAGCAGTGAATATTGATACCAATATTAGCACATTTACAAAACATGTCAATTAAGTTTGTGTTCAGGTATGTGTTGTTTCTTTCTAATGTCTTATGAAAGGCATATATACATCAATATTACTATAACATTAGAATCCAATTCAAACACTTTTAAAAGAAACAAAGTATCTGGCCCCATAATGATCTATTCTTATACAGCTACACTAACTGATAACCCGGCATTGCCCAGGTTATCAGCTAGTGTAGTGTATCCCAATCCCTGTATTAGACAGGAAAAGAAATGAATTATATCTATAGTATGAACCACAATCTGCCTCTCTTTCCTCTTGCTTCACCTCTTTTTAATCTCACACCCAACCTTCCATAAGGGAAGGCAAGAGGCTCACTCACCCTCTCATGAAAGATGGCCTCTAGGTTTACTGTCTCCCACCACAACCATCGGCTTCCACACCACATGATCTGACCCAGGCAATCAAGCATGTTTTCTGCTCCGTGACCTGGCAATTAAGCTCTGCTCTGCTCTGTGACCTGCTGCAGCCAATCGCCCCCTAGGGGTACTAGGGGTGTCTTACCCCCCACAGTATTTGTTTCCAAAGAGTAAATCATCTTTGTACCAAGTTTGGTTGAAATTGATCATGGTGTTCCAGAATTATGCTAGAACATACACACACACATCCATATATAGATTACCAGCCAAACCATAATTAGTCCCTCTGGAGTACTTTTTCTTTAATCTAGAAAGGTAAATGATGCAAATCAATCATATTATTCTTACTTGATCACTTTAACACTATTGGCCAAAGTATTCTCCCAAGCTTCTCCATTGTTTAGGATTAGAGGTGGTTCTGTTCCTGACTAGTTTGAGATAATGACCTGAGTAATATGAGTCAGTACTACAATAAGTATCTTAGTGTGTGCTGTTTAAATATATAATTCGAAGTACTGAAGAACTTTTATATGCACTAACTTTTGAATTAATGCGTGCAGGTTGTGGTGGCATGGATGAGGCCAATGGGAAAAAAATGGTAGGAAAGATGCATTTTAGATAAATAATTTTCAACCCCAACTTGTAAATTGCTTATCTTACTCTTTGTCAAGGATATCATAGTTGTACATTTTATGAGTCTTGGCTGATATCATTCTTTATGGAGGCACCTTAGTCATAGTAAAAAGTGTACTTTACTGTCAGATTGCAATAAACCAGCCTGTTATGTTTTGGGATCTTTAGGATGAATAAAAGGAGATGTGACTTTTGTTTCTAATTCTATATTCACTTGCATTATCTGATCTTTATGGCCCTTGTGAAATGGTCGAGCTAGATAAGAGATTTTGGTCTATAAAGATAATGGTATTTGTGAATACTGAAGTGTAGTGATGATAAAGAGATAATACTCTAAGTTTATTTTAAGGTCACATTTGTACTTCTAATTGTTTTTTCCTATTTATTATTGTTATGGTAATAAATAAATTATTAAATATTTATGTGGTCCATAGAATCACTGAGAATGGTACATGACTGAATGGAAAGCACTATCATAAATTGTCAAATGGATATAGTCTGCATTTAAAAAAAGTATAGAAATACTTTTAGTTCAGCTTAACCAAGCAACAGAGATAATTTAAGCCTCTAGAATGAGGTGGTTGGAAAGAAGAGAAGAAAATATGCATATTTATGAAACCCTAAAATAAAGGTTTGTGGAATATTTTTGTTGCCTCTTTCTTTTCCTGTTTGCTTTGTATGTTATTGTCAATTTAGAATGAGCTGCTTATTCAAAAATGTTCAGTAAGAAAACAAAAATTCAATACATTTATGGAATAACTGCAGCACATATGACTGAGCTCCTGACTAAACTGCTAAACTGGAGAGGTACAAAGTATAAGTGCATAAATCAGCTAATCAGCAGCCTTAGCCTTATTATCTGAGTACATAATTGTGCCAGCAGATTTTCAGTTTGTTTTTGCTAGGTTAAAAAAAGAGAGCCAAATTCCACATCTAAGTAATATACTTGCTTGAATAAAATATAAACCTTCTAATGAAGTGGAGGTCAATATGTATTGACAGTAAGGGCTGGAAACATGAGGCTTCATTTAAATGAGTAAAGAGCATCTTCCTCAGAATGCATTTGTCTAATACATAGCTGTTCATCTCAGCCTTTCTCAATCTGCTGTCCTCTGGAACTCCAATTTCCAGATTTCTCAGTCAACCAGATTACTCTTCAGTTTGGGATGACTGGTTAATTCCTATTTGGCATCTTTGCTTTTTGTGTACAATCACAGGCAGAGATCTTGCTGAATCCATTTTGTTTACATTTCTACTTTTTAACTTTTGCACTGAGAATATCATGACACTGGTGCAAGTTGGAAACTTTCCATTTATAAAATATATAGTATATAGCAAGGGTAAGACATTTCTGCATATTCCTGACTAGTGTGAGAATTCTCCAGCATTATGCACCAAGAATATGCCTTCATTCCATTGATGTGGAATGTCACATCACAGAGAAAACATGGTGTGCTTTTTCAAGGTACTTTGTGAGGCACTTTGTGGCAGATTATTGTCTCAGGTAAGTTAATGTCAAGAGGCTGGAAGTTAACTGGAACCTTAGAACTATCACAAGTTCCAGAGGAGAAGAAAACACCAAAGCTTAATGTGGATCATTTGGTTTCCTCATAGAAATGAAGAGGCAATGTTACTTCATGAAGAAGCATTGAAAAAGTGCTTTCCTTAAGCTTTAATCAAACTGATGTCTTCTTTGAGGCTAGAAAACTTTTTGGTGAATGTCAGATGTTCCTTAAGGGAGGTAAGAATTGAAATACATAATTCTAGCCAAATAGCAGTTTTTTTATAATTGTTATTTTTGAACACCTATGAAAATATTATTATGGTGTTCATAGAAGTTTTCTATACCAAGTCACCTGACCACTCTATTTTATCTTTTATTTTGATTTTTTTTGTCTTGTTGATAGTATTTTGCAACTTGCATGTTTCTAAATTTCCAGTCCCAAATTATTAGATATTTTCATGTGATATAAAAGTTTCCCAATGAATCTGAACTATTTTCATTGGGCAGCCATTTTTTGTGATATTGAGAACAAATAGAATGGAACACAGGTGTCAAACTCACCACATCACATTTCCATCATGTGAATTTTTGTGACATTTTTCGGAGCTGGGTTGGGTGTGGCCTGCACATAATGCATCCATCCCACGGGCCACCAGTTTGACACCCTGGAATAGAAGAATAGAATAACAGAGATGCAAGGAACCTTGGAGATCTTCTAGTCCAACCCCCTGCTTAGGCATGAAACCATATACCATTTTAGACAAATGGCTATCCAATCTCAAAATAAGTATGCTTGTTTATTTTTTTAATGTAGTTATATTTTCTTTAATAGCAATAGCACTTAGACTTATATACTGCTTTATAGTGCTTTAGAGCAGTCTCTAAGCGGTTTACCGAGTCAGCATATTGCCTCCAAGAGTTTGGGTCCTCATTTTACCCACCTTGGAAAGATGGAAGGCTGAGTCAACCTTGAGCCTGGTGGGATTTGAACTGTCAAATTGCAGGCAGCTGACAGTCAGTAGAAATAGCATGCAGTACTGCACTCTAACCACTGTGCCACCAAGGCTCTTTAAGCTTACATTTAATTGATTTTTTTCAATGTGTGTGTGTGTGTGTGTATTTATATGTTTATGCTGGAATCTCCAGCTAGACTGGAGGGAGGGGAAAGAGGGGTCAAGTTTAGAGTCCTTGCACTGCATTAAGCAGCATGGGCCGACCTACCCCAGAAACTTTGAAGCCTTAGCAAGGAAATGCAATCAAGCTGGAAAGACTCTTGTAACATAGTTGACTGCAACGGAGTACACTGGAAACTCTTCACAAGTGGTTTTTGTTGCTTTTGCCTGATTCCATGTATCTCTGTGTGTATTGGCTAGTATATGAGCAGAATCCTGGAATGGCTGCAATAGCACTGAATGATGATATTTCTAACACTGAAATGTCCTATCAATATCTTAGTTGGTGTCTTTTTGTTACAGTTAAGTTCCATCATTCAGCCAGCCTGATAATGAAGGCTTAGCTTTTCCTGCTTTTGTATTTGTTCTGGGGAGTCATTCATTACTACAATGCATCTGAACACAGAGCTGAACCAGTAGTTGAACTCTAACACCTTGAGCTGCTGTTCAACAAACTCCAGCAGAAGAATGAAAAGAAAAAAAAAATCCAATTTCTTATGCTTCCCAATTTATATGATTCAAATATATATTTCATTCTTCCTTTTTTTAAAAAAGAAGGAGGGGGGCCTTTCTATTTTGTGTTTTATTTAAGTTAAGAAAAGTCTGTGTCATTTTCAAACTGAACAGCTTTTGTAGAAATGAATATCTTACAATTATAATATTTTAATATATTTATTTTACAATTTATTTCTAATGAAATATTAATGTTGTTTCTTCTGAGAATTCTTGCACCTTTAATTTACTTCATTGAATTAACTGTTCTGTGACCTCGTTTTTTACAATGTGATCACTCTGATATAGCTTATTGAATTTTATGCCAAAATAAATTCTACTGTTGTACCTGATTGTGAGACAGCCTCTTAATGACATACACAGTAATGCCAACCTATATCCATATAGAATAGCTGGAAGAGATAACTAAAAAAATGTTTGGATTTTTTACAAGAAAAATGCTTGTTCATTTTTCTTTTTAATGATATAGACAGACAGACAAGAAAGAACAACTGAGTGTTCTATAGAAAGATTTTAAATAAAGATGCTACATCTGTACATCACTTCTGATTGCATTCAATTATACAGTTATTATTTATGTATCCAACTGGTCCTCAAGATATCATTAAACTATAAAGCCTGGCACATGCTTTATAAAAGCACAACCCTTTTTGCCAATTTGGTCTAGAAAATCTCAATGAGACACATCAATAGCCAGAGAGTTGCTATCTGTTTTGTGAAATTCTTTTCCAAAGAAACATCACATGTGCTACTTTTGTTGGGGAGCATCTTCCAATATCTACTCTGGATCCAAAATTTACCCAAAATTTACCCAAAATTTACCCAAAATTATTTTGAGCCCTCAATCTATGATGATCAGAAACAGAACAAGAATAAAACAAGTTCACATAAAACAGTTCATGTTTTTTTCCCTATTGCTTTAATATTGCTATTAAAGCTATATTATCTGAGGGCCTTTATTTGCTCATTTTCAGTTAAATCAGTGGCACAGCATGTTAGGGCTAGATTGAGGTGATGTTTTCCTTGGCTTTGTTTATCTCTCATTTTCACTGAGAAACAAGTGAGAGGAAAACTATTTCACCAAGAAGATTTGGATTCATGATGCTCCTCATGCCATAAGATATCTACATCTATTCAGGTTATGTCATGATAATGATCTAAAAAGCATTCCTTTGAAGCTGCATTGGAAAGAAAGATTCCTGGTTTTACCCATGAACTGTCAAGTTGCTTCATTTCATGTCCCTCTGAGCCCCTTATCTGGTAGTTTTAGTAGCTGGAAAAGGCTTCTTATGTTTGTGAAACATATGTGCAGAAGCTTCTTCTAGCTACTAGAATTGCAGGATGAAGTGATGCATAGTGTCTCAACAAGGACAATCATCTTGCTTGCTTTCTCCAAAAGGATAATTGTGACACATTGTGTAAGTGCAGCTGCTTATCATATCGTGAGCATAGTGAAGTATCTAGACTGGCACATTAATGAGGCTGTATATACAATTGCAATTAAGAAGAGTACATGATTCCTGATAATGTTTCTCACTTCTAACCTATAACTAATGAGATATCCAGTTTAAACTATGTAATAAATAAATCTAAGCAAAATGTCTGAATATTAGGGAGCTTTCTGTCTATTTAAATCAAGATTGGAGAAATACCTAATAACAGACAACTAGCACTCTATTTGTAGCCCTATATCAAGCAAAGCTGATTTTCTTTTTTTTTTATAGTATTTGTGGACAAACTGATGCCTCAAACTGCATCCACTTTATCTCTTAACTATGGTATGGTATGGAGATACCGCCAATTTATAAAAGAAAAGAAAAGAAAAGAAAAAAGGCACAATGACTTATAGGCATCATAGTTCCAGGCCAAAATAAAATTGTCCCATTCTGTTCTGGATATAACAAAGGCAAACATATCCAACATATCTTTCTCTTCCTATTTTTCCCACAACATCCCTGGCAGGTGGCTTGGGCTGAGAAACAGTGACTATACCCAAAGTACTCAATCTGGTTTTCAAGCTAAGGCAGGACTTGAAGTCCCAGTCTCCCATTTTCTAGCCTAGTGCCTTTAACCACGAGACCAAACTGGCTCAATATAATAAAACCTAATAAGTTTTATGTATTATTTATTTATGTACTAGATTTTTAGCCAGCCTTTATTATTTTTTATAAATAACTTCAGGTGGTGAATGAACATACCCAATATTTCTTTATTTCTTCTATTTTCCCTACAACAACCCTTTAAAATAGATTGAGTTGAGAGAGAGTGAACGGCCTGAAATCATCCAGTAGGCACTTCTTTCTCAACCCCACACATATGCTCATTGTAGGCAAATCTTATTTACTTATTAAACTTCAATTTAACTTTTTGCTCTAGGAATTCATGGAGGGCTGACATAAATATTTCTTCTCATTTTACCTCCATGAGTTATCCTGTAAAATATAATAGTTGAGCATAAGTAGACCAAGTTGTCAATAAATTTCCATGGTTGTGAGCCAATCTGAACTGGTGCCAGCAGAAGAGCAATTCTGCAGATTCTGTCAATCAAGGAATTTCAGCTGATGGAGGTCCAGGAGAAGTTCACTTTTTCTCTCGTGGCTCCTGCCGATTTGGGACTTAATATCCCAATCTTCTGACCATCTATAAGGTTCTGACTCTGCCGCTTGGCCTGGACCCCCAAAAGGGGTGAAATACTCTGGAGATGGCAATAGGTTGAAGAGAATACCCCCTCTTTCCCCTTGCACTTTGTGCTCCCCTCATCCCCCTCTTTTATTTAGAAATTACAGTTTGTAACACAGTCAGTCAGATGTCCAGTTGGATTTTAGCATTTTAATCTACCTATCAGGTCTTTCAAAGGACCTGGGATAGGCAAATGTTGATGTCTGATGGTGTTAGATGTATCATCACAGTATGCAAACTGTTCCAAGTAAAGCTGCCTTTTGCAATTGATGGTGATTTGGTCAATACCAATGGAATCCAAGTGATGTTGTTTTGGGAGTATTAAAGTGCCTATTACAATTAATACTACTTTTGCTTTCTTTTGCCATGGTCATTCTATTTCTGTTTGCAGATCTTTGTATTTTGTTATCTTCTCCAGTTCCTTCTCTTCTTTTCTGTTGTCTCCAAGTTCTGCCACATTCACTATTCAGACCTTTTTTGTCTTATTATTATTGTTGTATTTAATGCTTTATCATTTTAATAGTTACCCTTTTTAATGTTTGTAAGTTACCCAGAGTCATCTCTAGATGAGATGGATGGCATATAAAATAAAATAATAAAACAATAAAATA
>JAEANM010020719.1:0-12033 GCA_017656035.1 Myanophis thanlyinensis
CCAGTCCCGGCCTCGTGGTTTCTTCTTAAATTTTGCCTCACTTCCCTCCAATTGCCAGCACAAGAATGAGCTCTCTCTGCCCACCCCCAAGCAGAGCAGATGGGTTGCTGGAGGAGGGGGGGGGAGAGGGGGGGAACTGCTCGGACGTCACGAGCCGGGTAAATGTGCTCCGCAGGCCGCATAAGTCCCGCAGGCCGTAGTTTGAGGACCCCTGTGTTAGCACTTCCAACATTTCAGAGCAAAAATAACTTGCAGTAATTACTTAAAAGGATCTGATGCTTGTTTAGCTACAAGCTTGAGTGATAACTAATTTTTTCTCCTTTAAAGGTGAAAAGTATCAAAATAAGGATTTCACTGCAGTTGGTAGTGAATTATTCTTTCAAATGTTGGTGAATTTCAGAATAGTCATATTACAGAGAATAGATATTTTTGATGAGTAAAATACTTAAGAGTAAATAGTGACAATCCCAAAGGTGCTTTTTCAAAAGGCAACTGGATATTTTACTTCTCATCCAAGAAGCTTCTTCAGTTCTGACTAAATGATGCAGGATGGAAGGATATATATTTCTTACAATCATCTGGTCGTTCATGCTCTTTCTGAGAGCTGTTCAGGCCACTTGGGGGTTTATCTGTGCCCTCAGGGTTACCTGAATAGTGCAAATGGGATAGGTGGTGCCGTATCCTTTGTCCTCTATAGAGAGATTATTCAGTCTTAATATAGGTGACCTCTTTGACTCCTCTTTCAAACTAGTGGTCCTCTCTGTCCAGAATGGACTTTGCTGCCTTTTTTCTTCCTTTGCTTTTTGCTGTACAAATTCATATCCTTGCCATGGGTAGTGGTGGAACTCATTTCTAGGCAGTCTACTCCAACCTATTCCCCTTTCAGAATCCCTCAATTCTAATGACCAATTGCAGAGAATATGGAGAATTGGTAGTCTTGGCATCTGGAAGGCACATAGAGAGAGGAAGGCTATCAGGGTTTTGTGTGCATGTGTGGTTGTAGTATATTGAAATTCTAGTAAATGCCTGGATGTTCCTTTCCTTCTTTACTGTCAGACATTTTCTGGTTGTTTCAATGATTAGCATTACTGCCAGAAACAAAATTATTGTATCTTTAATCCTCCATGTTCAGAACAAAATTATCTCTAAGCAGTTTCAGTTAAATTGCACGAAGACTGTGGCTTGGTAAACTTATACCTACACATGATGTTTATAACATTTATTTAATACTTTGGGAAATGCATTACTTCAGTGCTTTAGCTGTCAGGTGCAAGAAACAGAAAGACACAGCAAACAGAGAAGTGTATTTATTGCTACTTGCCTATTTACAAGAATCTCACCAGACTAAATGCACTCTCTTGTGAACAACCAGATAAGGACTGAAGGGATTCGAGGGAGAAGGAGTCATGTCTCCTTTACTGACTGGAGACCAGACTATCCAGACTCTTAACTCCTTCTCTTATTTCAGCTGCAGATTCTACTACATCAGCACAGATATAGCTAAAAAAATAGTTGTTTTATTTTTGTTTGTTTGATAAACATTTCTCTCAAATGCACTAAATTACATATTATTTAGATGACCCACTATATTTAAGAATGAAAATTAAGTGCTTCCTGGATATACATGGCCAGAATCCTTTCCAGAGGCTCTATAGTAGAACATTTGGCAATGGAAAAATAGTCAGCCCCATGCATGGTTATATAGAAAGAAGTGCTGTTAGTCCTGAATAATTATTCTTCACAGTTCATTGATATGCTAGAGATCATTCTCATAATCTATAAAGATGGCTATTTTTTTAACAAAATAAGAAATATGTAAGATTATGTGATGGTAAACAAATAACATTTGCAACATGTCAGTGAATAGAACAAGTCTTCAATAAACTTGAAAAAGCAAAATATTGTAACTATACATTTCTTTTGCCTGTTGATTGGTTTGCAGAAAAAATGTTATTTAGGATCAATTGTGTTACATAACCAAGTTCATCCATTTTGAATTGTCTGAGGTCTTATTTTCAAAACATCAAAGGAATATTAAAACTTTAAGCACCGTTGAACATTTCCCAATGTATAAGGTTGAAAATAAGATCCTTTTAACTGCACTTAATTCACTTATTTGACTTAAATTTTACAGAATATTGATCGAGTGGTGTTTGTAGGCAACTTCCTGAGAATCAACACAGTTGCTATGAAGGTGCTAGCCTATGCCATGGACTATTGGTCAAAGGGACAACTCAAAGCTCTCTTTTTGGAACATGAGGTAAAAACCATTCAAAAAAGAAAGCATTATATTTGTTAATATAGTAATGAATTTATTTTTTTATGAAGTTTGTTTGTCATCCATGTTACTGCAAGGTGACTCTGGGCAGCTTACAACATCAATGAATTCATGTCATAGCTATCATTATTGGTAATTTTCACTCTAAGAGGTGGCAAACAATGCCGCCTCAGGAATTCTGGGAGTTGAAGTCCACAAGTCATAAAAGGGCTATCATTCCCTAATCCTGCTCTAAATCATGAATGGGAAAACAAATCAGTGTCTATTGTATAAGGCAATATTTGCTTAAGGCATCTGTTTTTAGTAAAGTTGTGAGGGCATTGAGGGATATTAGACAAGAAAGAACATTAGGTTTCATCTCATTGGGTCCTTCTGCTGATGAAAGAGTATTTGATCCATCAGAGATTATAGAAATAAATTCCTATCAGAAAACAGTAAGGAGGCTGCAATTAATCTGCTTTTCTTAAAACAAGTCCCTTTTCATTCTGTGGGACTTCTGTGTGGATGGGTAGGATTGCATTGCTAATTTTCTACTTTTCCTTTGTTTACAATTGTAAGCTGTCCACAGTTACATTGAAGTTAAGATTGGGGGGGGAAGGGCAATACATTTCAGAAATAAATCAGTAACTGAATTCTATTAGAAGGCATTACCGGAGTAGTTATTGATATATCCTATACCATATGGGTAACAGCAGCTTGTTTGTACTAGAACTGTGCAGAATCATGCACAGATGACATTGTGTAGCAGCCTTGGCAGAAGTGTGTTTTGTGCAAACTCATTGTGGAACAGCCTTGCTAACCCCTTGAGGGGGATGCACTGTTTTGATACTGAGCTCCTCAGCAGACCCACAGAATGACCTTCTGAATGATTTTGCACAGCTCTAAGATACATGCGCAATTTTAGCTTTGCCACAAACTTTTTTTTCTGCTTTGAGTTATTCAGATTATCTTTTACTACATGTTAAATTTGGGAACAAGCTTGTGCTGTTGTTTTATTGAGTGTGTAATGGTCACCAACAGCAAATTTGCTAAAAATATGAATACTGAAATCATTTAATGAATCAACTAAGATTTTGTTTAAAAATAGGGGATTTTTTTTAAAGAATAAATAGTTTGGGTTCTATATACCTCTTTGTCACATCTAATATTTACTAAAATAGCTGGATGCATACAAATTAGCTAATGCGAATCCTTTTCTCTATGATTTTCTGTATTTTCTTTTACAGACTTAAAAAAAATACTCCCAGTGTTAAAATTTGTTAAATATTGCAATGATTTAGTTTGGGTTTGTTTTTGCTAACTTCTCCTTTTCAATCATTTTGAAGGGTTATTTTGGTGCTGTGGGGGCTCTTCTAGAACTGCTCAAAATCACTGATGATAAATGAGGAAGCTTCTAGAAGCTGAAGGAGCCGTCAAAACTGCTTGAAGGACAACAGCTGCTAGGAAGATGGGAAAGAAGCCATGATGGCTGTTCTACCTGCTGGATTTGTAAATACTGTAATAATTTAAACTTATTTTAGCTGATCTTTTAAATTTAGGGATGGACATTAACTTCAGACTTTGTACCAGGCATTTTTATGGGGATACAACATTTTTAAGATAAATGAAATGTGCGGTGTGGCCAATTTTTATGGATTGTGTCTAAAAAATAGGCACTGAATAGAAAAAGGACCTAAATTATAAGACACGGGTATTATTATTATTGTTATTATTATTATTTTCTTCTGGGGTTTACTGATCTAGTGTGATAATGATTCATTTAGTAATCGCTCTAGGAGATTTTTTTTAAATCTTTCATGACGTTTCATGATCGCTGTTGGTTTCAAATGAAACTGCAAAGCTGGCATTTAGTGTGAACACTAAAATAATGAATCTTGCTGCCTTCATTCTATTAAACTATGTTCATCTCCTTCATAAATTAACTACCTTTGTTTAGCTGTTCATGTCAGCAGTAGTAAATAGTACTTTTAGATGTGTCATCAAATCTACTGAAAAGAAAGAGAATACCTCAATTTTTCTTGGTTGTATTTACATCTTATGAAAACTCACCTATTCAGTACTTATTCACTGTAGTTTGAAAATCCTTATTTCTGGTTCTCTTAGCCGAACACATCTGATTATTGAATAAAAGAAAGATCAGAGTTGTCAGGAAGGGCAGTAAATGTCACACGTGTGATGATATCACACAAATTATGCAACTTATGCAAATGCATCATGATGTCATTGCATAAGCCCTTCATTGGTACAGTGACTTCATAACCTATCTGTCTTCCTTTTGATGTCATTGCAATGATGCTTCTGGATGTGGTATTAAACATGTTTTGTCATTGAATGATCTTTCTCCAGTGGATAAAATGCCCCTGGATTGCATATTCAAACTGCTGTTTGTAATTTTTTTTATTGGAAAAGAAAAAGAAAGAAAAAAAAAGTTACTGTCATATACTGTAACAATCCAGAAATAAGCTTACTTCATCTTCATTTGTGAGAAGTCAACTCTGAAGGACAGTCATTTTTATGGTAAATAAATACACACGTTGGAAGACTTGTTATGCTACATTTTTAATATATTTAAAATGTCATTGTTTTGTCCACTGTTAAAAAGCCACACTAAAATTAGCCAATGATTGATTGTATTAAAATTATAAACACAGTATTATTTACTGTATTAATCTCTATTTTTTGTTCTGCTGTCACATTCTACAGGGGCCATTAAGGGAGAATATAGATTTACTGAGTAAATATCCTCTAGTAAATTGGATTGTTTGGAATAGATATTTGATTTCTTTATCTTGAAACTTCCAATACATTAAAATACATTCGCTTATCTGGCTGGAATAAAAGTACATTATTACTGTGACAATTTGTAGTGTATTTGTGGCCTTAAATACAATACCTGAGAATTCTAGTGAGGTAGACAAGAAAACAAAATAATCAAAGCAATACAGAGTTTTCACTCAAGGCACAAATAAGCAGGCTTCAAATTAAGCAAAGTGCATAGACTTAATTATAGGCAGTCCTCAACTTTATAAGTATTCATTTAGTGACTGAAGTTACAATGGCACTGAAAAAAGTGATTTATGATTATTTTTAACACTTATAACCACTGCATTATTCCTATGGTTATGTGATCAAAATTCAGGCATTTAATAACTGATATGTATTTATTTAATAACTGATATGTATGAGCAAAGTCAATGGGAAAACGAAATTCACTTAACAAGTCGTGTTACTAACAACTGCAGTGATTCATGTAACAATTACAGTAAGAATTTATGGTAGTAAAATTGGGCAAAACTCACTCAACAACTGTCTTAATCCCAAAACTTTTGGGTTCAATTGTAGTTGTAAGTCAAGGTCTACCTGTATAGTGATAATGGATACACCTTTGGAAAACCTGAAGGGACAGTTTGGAGAAGTTCTGTCTATGTAGCCACTAAGAGTTAATATTGTTTTTGCATAATTTTATGAAAGGTTATATTAAACAGATAAGGCAAAACCTACTACAAAAATACATTTAAAAAATGAAATATTTAGAAAGTGAACAATTGCCTCCTTAACAAAAAGGGGAAAAAAAAGAAAATATAGGAAACTTCTCCCTTCACCCCTCAAAACTATATTCAACATTAACAGCTTATTGATGTCTCTTACCAGGCAGCCAAATACTTCCATTCCATACTCCACCCCATTTTCTGTAAACTCATCTCTAAGTCTTCAGCTCTCTTTATCAATCACCAAAGATCCATAAAATTAAGAGTTAGCATTTCTTGATGGAAATTTATTAATTGATTGGCCTCTAGTAGCTACAGGTTTTCCCTCTAGGATCCCCAATAAAGTAATGGCATCTGATGAACCTAGGAGACATACTGTATCTTCTCTGTTGTGGCTCCGGCCCTCTGGATTTCCCCCAAAGTTCAGGCTGCCCTGATTCTGTAAGCCTTTAAATGATTTCTGAAAACATGGTCGTCGTCCCCCCCAAGCTCTGGTGTGTACATCAGTATGCAATATTTGTTCTGTTTGGACATGTTTGTTTCCTCCTAGGATATATTGTGTTCATTTCTGTTAACCGTATTTAGGTATTGAGAATGTTTTTAATCTACATGCTGCTCATGGTAAATTTTACATTGGGAAGCTTTATAAATACAGTTTGTTTTATTTTTGCTTTAGCAATATCATTTCCTCCAGAGAATATAAATACATACAAACTTTTCCCACCATTGTTAATCAAGGCCATTTTGATCACACACTTCACTTCATGATTTACTAGTTCTTAGTTTTTTCTGTTAGAGCTTCAGACAGATATCACCTGCGTAATCGGCTCATAAAATATTATGAACACATCTGTCTCCTAGGAAATTACCACCAGGTTGCTACATGCTTGTCCATTTCCTCCTTTACAAAAACACCTTAAGATAATTTTTATGACTTGAGCCAAAACATTATTTGGCAGAAAAAAATAGTTCCTAATAAGGATTAGGCCCTCACCTCACCTCACCTCACCTCACCTCACCTCACCTCACCTCACCTCACCTCACCTCCAGATTGGAACAGTTGTGCAACATCTCAGACCAGAATCTCCTGGTAAGAAAGCTATGTATGTGTTTAATCAGTCAACTTATATAGCCACCCTCCTCAGCACAAGACGCAACATACATCATCAATAATGGAAAAATCAATCAAAGTTACATAATAACATATAAAAATTCAAAGGGACAACACAACTAAAAAAGCTTTGAGGATGAGAAGCAAAATGTCTTCAAGGAAAAATAAAGTCCAGTTACCTTTTGAAAAAGCACCTTTCAGACAACCATGACCTGGATGACTGAGGATCTCCATACAATAAGATCTAATTCTTGGGGGGGGGGGGGGGGAGAGAAACTCGATCTCTAAAGCTTTTTGAGAGGCTGGCAGGCTACTTTAATGGGATTCTGGAAGTGTAGGAAACAATATTCTACAGGCTGAAGCAGCAAGAGACAGCAGAGAAGGTACACTCCATTTGTTGTGAAGGCCCTTCTACAGCAGGAAGAGACATCCAGCTTATCCAGGTGCTGGTGGGGGAAAGGCAGAAAGATTTCTCAGGAAGCCCATTTATATTCCAACCAGGTACCCTGTATTGCCTTCTAGAACTTTAATTTCCATAAGCTCTCCTTGTACTTTGACATTTTGAAATGGGAAGAAAGCCATCTCCTCCCACAGAAGCCAACATCAGAAGACTTTCTAGCTCTCCCTCCAGAATTAGTGGGAGAGAGGTACTCACTGTGCTATAGAAAAAAAAGATCTTCCATATAACTCCAGGATCCTGCTGTTGTTAATAAATAGCTCATGGAATAATAACTCATGCAATATTGCCCTCAAAAGACTTAAAGAGTATTGATTAGCACATTCAATCTAATCTGTTCAGTAAACTAATTGAAATAGTAAAACCCTATTCCCCAAGCCGTAATGAGTATTTTTCAGATTGATTGGATAATTAGAAAACAAGCTCATTTATAAAAGTCCATTTCATGAATTGTTTTACACATTTAGATTTTTGTTATTTTCCATGCTCACTTTTACTCATCTCGCTAACTGCATTCGCTACTATTATTTATTTCCAACTGCCAATTTTGCTGCTTTTGCTGAGTTAGCAATGGACAAACTTTTGATATATGGTAGCAAAATGTTCTGCCAACCTTGTTTTGAATTTTTGAGTCAATCTTTGAATGATATTTACCTCTTTACCTCTGAGCAGAAGTACTTCTGGTTAATAGCATATGCTAAAAGTGGGTTGCTCTGGATGGGAAGACTCTGGAAAGCACAGTGCAGGTCCAGGTTTACCTCACCTGAGTCTGCCAAGGCCTCCTGCACTCCTTGAGCCACCCTGTGCCCCTCAGAGTCCCCACAGGCCTGCTTCCCACCCCAATGTGTCCCATACCCTCCTCCCCACCCTGTCATTCATCAATCACTTAACTTTTATGGTGGATCTTCTGGAAGAAGCCACCGCACTTCACTGCCTTGCAGTGGAGACTGCTTGGCTGTGTCTCAGAAATGGGTGCCAAATTGGGAGAGAATAAATTGTGGCCACTTGGAAATGGTGCCCATTTCCAGGATGGAACTGTTTGGGCTTTATGAGGTTCTGCTAGAACCTCAAACGGTTGCTTGGCAAACAGTCGTAAGTCAATTACTTGTATTATTTTTATAAATAACTCAGTATGGTGAACATACATAATGCTGCAAGATCCAATTTGGGATGGTCACTTGGACCAGAGGTTTAGTCTTCCCAGCTTTTGGACTCATGCTGGAGCCCATCCTCGGGAAATTCTCTCTACTGGAATGTGTGCTTTGGGCTATTCTATGCACCATATTTATGTGGTGCCTTCCGATTGATTTATTGATTGGTGTATTGATGGCTGGTGATTGGCTGTTGTTTCCTTGTGTTGCCAAGTCCTTGACTCTGGTGATAAATCAGCACTCCTGTTGACTGACAAGGGACCCATTTCCCAGGCAATCTTTGTGCCTGCACAACCAGCAATCTTAGTAGCTGCAAAACTGAATGTACATAATACTCTTTCTTCCTGTTATTTTCTCAATAACAACCACCCTGTGAGGTGAGTTGGGTTGAGACAAAGTGACTGGCTCAAGGTCACCATCAGGTTTTCATGTCTAAGGTAGGACTAGAACTCACAGTCTTTTGATTTCTAGTCTTGTGCCTTAACCACTAGACCAAATCAGCTCTCTAATTATTAAGGCTAATCATAAAAGGAATGTTTGGCTTTGTTGGAGTTCTGAGCAAAAACATCCCTTCAAGCTGCTTCCTTTGCTTCTTTCACAGAGAAACAGTGGTTTTTGTGTATTGTCATATACTGTACATCTCATGATTGTATAACTGCAAAAATAAGTGCACTGTCATTGATTAATCAGCTTATTTTTTGTCATTACATATTCATTTGTTTGATAAAATGTTCTAAAATGATTAAGAAGGCTTTCCATATTATATTTTTCATTACAGTATATCTATTACAAATATCCTCTGTTTGATTACGGTAAATTAACTAGCTAAATCAGAACCAGATAACTTTTATGTTCCACGTTTAAAATGTGATAATATGTACACAGATATTTAGATTACTACAATACACACTACATGGGGTTGCCCTTGAAGACCAGCCAGAAGCAGCAACTACTGTATTTCTCCAAAAATTAAGACTGGGCCATATATTAATTTTTGTTCCAAAAGATGCATTAGGGTTTATTTTCTGGTTAGATCTTATTTTTGGGGAAATACAGTACTAAACATGTCCATCTGGCTAACTCTCTTAACTGGGGTTTATTTGGGGGGTAGGGCTTATATTACAAGCATCCTCAAAAATGCAAGGTTATTTTCCAGTTGGGTCTTATTTTCAGGGAAACATGGTAGTGAGAATGTAGCAGCATGAATAGGATTCACCCAAGTAACCCACTGTTGCATGAGCTACCTTTGCTTTCAGCTGCTTTTTAATGGCAGTTCAAGGTGTCTGGTTATCACCTTTAAAGTCTTACATGGCATAAGACCATCTTACTTGCAAGACTACCTATCTATTTATTACGTAGGGTGGGCATGTTTTATGTCCCCTTCCTTAAACGTTGCCATGTGACGGGACCTTGGATACCTGCCTTCTCAGTGGTCAACCCAGTAGACCACCCTTTCAGCCTTCCAGAGGGCTGTGAATACTTGGCTCTTCCCCCAAGCATGCAGCTAGGTTGGGGGATTGAGTAGTGAGACTATTCGGTCTGGCACCTGGGAGAAGGTTACTTTTGTTTTTAACTATGTTTTATGGATTGTTTTGAACTGTCCAGAGTCGTTTTATGAGATAAGGAGCCATGTAATTCTTGTAAATAAATAAATAAATAAATTTGGTGCAGTGAAAATATTTTTCTGCTTTATGAATTAAAATTATTTTTGCTTCATGCTTTGTATTTAGTTTTGATATGTATTCTCACATTAATAACAAAGTGCATAGTTATACAGAATTTTGCTGGGAAACATCATTGTTCAAATTTTGTTTTCTTAAAATGGGTGCACTTAAAACTTTGCATACACTCTTTAAACCTTAGAATTTAAAGAGATGATATCTTAAGGGATATTTACTTTGTACAAGCTGCAGAGACTCTTTCAATATATGAGAAAATATCCTAACACTTAGTTATTTCTTTGCAAAATAAAACTTACTTAGAAAATTATGTAATATAATTATTTCACTTTAAGATTTGTTAGAACCTTTTGGAGAAGGGGAGAGACTAAACAGAATTTTTAAGTATTTATGCAGGGAGGAAAATGTCAATATTTTACAGGATGCTCAAATCTCTTTACTAACATTCCTTAATTTCTCCAGTAGATGGCAATGTTAAAATGGAGTTAAAGCCAATAGCTTATAAAAGCTATCAAAATATTTTCAAATGATAATAAACATCTGAGCATCCCTTGAACACTGTTGACATTGACAAAATCACCACCAATCAATTGCAAAAGGCTAAAATAGAGCAGCTTACATCCTGTGACAATGCCTTTAGCATCACCAAACATCTACCTATCCCAGGTTGTTGGGAAACGCTCTATAAATGGATAAAGATGCCAGATCCAGTCTATGCATGTGGATGACTGTACGACCAACCATAATAATAAGTCATACATATTCTTTTCTAAAGCATATCTTTTAAAAATTCAGAAAATGTATCCCCAAACAGAGAAAAATATATATTTCTTCTTTCTTATGAAATGAAACCAAGTGTAAGAAAGACCATTCATTGTAAAGTCTGCACCCAGCACTAGCCAAAGCCTAACAATTAAATTAGAAATATACCATTAGAGGGATACAGTTGCTCAATTGATAAGCTGCCCTTAGAAATCCCGTTAATCAGTGAGACAATAACTCGCCAATCAGTTGTCACTGAATTTAAAACAAAATCAAATATTATAGCTTTGTGAACGTAATAACTTTGTGAAAGGAAGCTGGGGCTACAAAGCTCTAAAGGTAAGCAAAGGGTTCAGGGATTAAGGAGACCTTGATTTTTAGCCTTCCTCTGAATTCATGGGGATATGTTAATTCCTCTTTTAAAGATTTGTTTTTAATCCCCTTCCTCTATTCCGGAAGAAAATCATGGCCTCTGTGGTTGAGACCATATGACGGGTGAAGTCTTCTGATCTGATGAAAATATCTCCATATTCCACTTTTTTCCTAAAGGAGAAAGCTTTTTTTTTTTTTTTGAGGCAGGGGGAGGATCACAAGAGAACAAATAAAGCCATATCTCTCTCTTAATCTTAGACCAGTGGTGGTGAACCTTTTACTAACCGAGTGCCGAAAAGTATGCGTTTTGCATGTGCCATCCACACTTGTGTGTGGCTCCTCCACATGTGCTGCATGAGCAACTGCACCATCTGCACATTCATGCAGCTTTTACATGTGCAATACATGTGCGCTACGTGCAGGCACTCCCGCACACATGAGCAATCGCGTGTGCATGCGTAGGAGAGCTTCGAAGACAGTCTGGGTTTCCTGCTACAATCACACGTATGCACAGCAGAGGCCCGAAGACTATCTGGGTCTCCGCAATCACACATCCGTGCATGCACAATCGCATGTGCATGTTCAGTTGGGTGACAGCTTGTGTGCCCAGCAAGATGGCTCTGCGTGCCACCTATGGCACCCATGCCATAGGTTCGCCATCAGGGTCTTAGAATGATGGGCCTGAAGTGTTCCAGGACCACAGCAATTGTAAGGATCCAACTGAAAGTTTTATAA
>JAEANM010020720.1:0-12033 GCA_017656035.1 Myanophis thanlyinensis
TGTATGTATGTATGTATGTTTTTTTTTTAAATAAATAAATAAATAAGAAAACTGCTGCCTGAATATAAGGGAGAGAAAAGGAATTTTTTTTTGCATGGCTCTAAATGTTCTCCTCCCAACCCATCCTACAGGAATAAACCACCAAGATTATAAACCAAATGATCCCTTTTACAACCCTCAAAGTGAATGGCTAACATTTTACAGCATTGAGTTCTAAAGTCATTATATCTGGCAAGCCTCTCCCTTTGTCCTTGTAGCTGCTGACTCAATTCAGAAGGATTCCTAGCTTTCAAAGCAGGTTTTTCAGGTGGGTCAAGGAGTTGACGAAGGGAAATATATATTCCATTCACCTTCTTTACAGGATATTTCTTTGACAGCATTGTGTTAGTGATTTCTATATCTGTACAGCCTCACACACACACACACACACACCCCTACTGTGTTTGGATCTGTGATATTAGGCTTCTGTTATTTGCTATCCATATCTGTATTTATCTGCAGCTTGGAAAACAGTAACGTACTGAATATTGAATATGCCATGCTAATGTACCCATCTTAAACTGATCAAGCTACGTGTGTTGATGGATGTGGCTGGAGGATTTTGCTGGAGAATGTCAATGTATTTTCTAAAGGTAAAAACTGTGGCAGCTTTAATGGTTTGTAATAATTGAAGTTCCATTTTCTTATTTTTCCTATTCAACAGAGAACAGTATAAGGTTTCTTTTTCTTTTCTTTTAGCAATCTTTTTTCATTCTTTTGCTTTTTTCCCCTTTAACATTTTTTTCCTTTCCCCTCTTTGAAAAGAGGATTTTTAAAGTTTAGTTATTTATTGCTGTGTGACACAGACTTTGAACAAAACAATACCACCAACAATACCAATACTTAATTATGGACTTTTTTTGATACCCCAAAGACTCCCTCCCTCCCTCCCTCCCTCCCTCCCTTCCAGTGTTTTAATGGGAAAGGCTTCAAAAGGTGTTTTTCTGAACTTTTTGTGCATTTATCATTCTCCTGTGTTCTTTTCCTTCTCAGCCATCTGAACTTTTTATGGATTTGGTTCTGTAGATGTTGCAGCATATTAAAATTTTGCCAGTATTTCAATATGATGAAATGCCTATTCCCAGCATATTTCTTCTAGCAAGAAGAAAATTCAGCTATATTAAAGCAATTTTGTAAAGTACTTTTTAAAATACTATCAGTAACAGTCCAAAAAGGTCTGGCACTTTGTCTAACACCATGCCTGGGCTTTGTGATAGTACATTCCATGTCTCCCAATGAATACATGTGCCTTCAGATGGTTGAACAATTATTTTTGTTCTAGAGATTTGTTTTCAATGTCTGTTTTATTAAAGACATCAGTGGTTAATGACTCCTAACTCCAATGTTACAATGACTCAGCTGATGGACAAAATTATTTACAGTTGGTATATTATTAGAATACTGGACTGTTTAAGAGGGTGACTAGTATATTTATTAAAAAAATAAGCCTAGCTGAAAATGACTCCAGGTTAGAGTGCAATCATCTCATGTCCAGTCACATCCTGGACATACATTGTTTCAACTCATACCCTCAAAATGATGCCATAGGGCACTGCACACAAGAACAACTAGGGACAAAAACAGCTTTTTCCCCGAATGCCATCGCTCTGCTAAACAAATAATTCCCTCAACACTATCTATTTGTTAAGTCTGCATTATTATTATTCTCATTGTTCCACCCCACTATGACTATTAACTTGTTGCTTGTATCCTTATGATTTATATTGATTATTGTTTCCTAGTATAATTTGACTGCTTATCTGTACCCCATGACTATCATTAAGTGTTGTATCTTATGATTCCTGCCTTATGTACCATTTCCTTTAATGTACACCGAGAGCATATGTACCGAAGACAAATTCCTTGTGTGTCCAATTACACTTGGCCAGTAAAGAATTCTATTCTATTCTATTGAGAATATATCCTGTATCATTTCTGATTGAAGCAATCAGCAAAATTCTGTTATTTTTTTATGAACAAGACTGCATTTTAGGGAAAGAACTGGCTTGACTGTGACCTTTAGTAAATGGATTGAAATAAAAATCTTTATCTATTTCCAAAAGATGACTTCTATCAATATATATAGAAAGAAATTTATAGAGGAATTTAAAGATCACCTTGGGAAACATTAAAAAAAAGGGGGGAGAGGCCAGGTCAAGAAACAGGTAATGGAGAGCGTTCAGGAATGCTATTTTATTGTTATGATGTCTAGCAACATATTCTTGAAAGCCCGTTCCAGTTTCTCTCTGTCCCATCTTATACTAACCAAAATCAAGGTTAGGGTTTTCTTTTTTTGGAGTTTCTTTCTCATGCTTGTTTCGGTCTCTGGATTGTGTTGACACTTCCACAAGTCTCTCCATAGTGGTTCTTTCATTCTTTTCTCAAGGTGACTTCCGAATTCTTTTACAAACTCTTAAAATTTTCACACTAGAACCCTTGCATACTGCTAAGAATTTTGGGATATTTCTGTGAAGTAGAAACTCAATTTCAGTGGGGCATACGGCCAAGTCTGTGCAGCAACTGATTCTTGTTCTGCTTGACTTGAACTGAAAGTGTGGCCATTAACTCATTAATTAATAATAATAATAAATTTATCCACTCCTCTATCCTTCAGCTTCACATTTCAGGGAAAAAATCCAAATGGCAATGACATCAACTATCATTTCTAAGCTTCTCAGGTTTTACATAACAAGTAATCCATTACAGAACAGAATACTGCTTGACTGGAGTGGCTGTGAACTATAATTGTTCAGCAATTTTAGATCTACTACTGGTATAATTCATCAGTGACCAGAATATTCTTCTAGCTTCTTATAATGAAAGTATAAAGATGATGCCCCTCCCTTTCTTTTTTTGTAGCAGGACTTTGACAACTTGGTACTCTCCAGGTCTGTGAACTTCACTTCCCAGAGTTCCCTGGGAGTTGCCAAGAACTTAGGGAATTGAAATTCAGACATTTGGAAGCTGCCCTGGTCTCTGCGATACGGAGGCATGCTGCTTCTTGACTGCATTGAGAGATGGATGCCCATGCGGCTTTCTTTTACTGAGAGAATATATAACATAAAATCCTTACATTTTAGCCAATAGCACAAGGTTGCTATGGATGTTATAGTATTTTCAGCTGTGGAGGCTTTCATAAAAAGCTTAGCATTCCGATTAAATGTAATTTTCTGGAATCATGAAACAAATTTTCTACCCAGAGGAAACTAACATTGCTCGGTTGCTGGATGTTACTTTGATATTGTATTCAGCAACTGTTACTCGTTTACAGCCCCACCCATATCATCTTGTCTTCCTATGCCTGCTCCCGTCCTTCAACTGATGAGGGCAAGAGGTGATTTGTTCAAACTCTTCTTGTTTGTCCATGATGAAACACAGTATTGATTTCTGTGAATGATAAATATTGCATTATGTGCTGCTTATGGCAAGCCATTTGTTGATGGGACTGAATTATCTTTGAATATTTCTTCCTGTCTCTCTCCCCATTTCCCTTCATTCCTTCACCTCAGCTATGATTGGCTGTCTAAGAAATCAGATTCTCCACAGCCGACTTCAGCAAGCCTTTTTGCATTATTTGATAAATGTCTGCAGTTTGCTGCAAACATTGGAGGAGACAAACACAGCCTGCAGAGCGAAGGACAAATGTGATTTTAAGGCTTCTCACTCAGATTGCTAGAGTGGGCTCTAATGAAGCAAATGCACTCTATTGTACAACCAATCTCGCCTTTCTTCCCCCTGCCAGTTACTTTTGGAAGCTCAACACAATCCCCTCTTTGATTGTCACACACAGGTCTCTGATGGGGAAGCACAATGCCATTCAAAGTACTGCGTTGGCTGGATTGAGCTGGGTTTTTAAATGTTAATTGTATTTTGACAGTTCTGGATGTGACACACATTTTGATAATATCTGGTTCCTGGCTGACAGCGAGAGGCACATGAAAAGAAGAATAACCCACAGCTATTGTACAGACTGACCAGGAGTCTGGGAGAAAACAATGGAAAGAAGGCCAATATATTCAGCTAAAGATTTACCAAGGTCTTTTAATTATGAACAACTTTGTTTCTAGGAAGCTAAGAGACTAAATTGATATCTATGTGGTTCTGTGGTTCTGACCAGTGATGCAACATCTTGATGTTTTCTGAAGGTCAAACCCAAAGAGTCTTGAAATGGAACTTGAACTTAGAGGCTACATATTTAATGTCATCTTTTTTGTGCTAGATGCACAAGTGACAGTGTTTGGGAGTGACGAGAGAGTTAGATGGATGATGAATGCAATGCTGAAGAAATTAAAGCTGGAAATTGCAATATTCTGCGAAAGTCTTGATGAAACTGGCAGTAGGGCTTAAGTATATGCATTCATAAAAAAGCCCTCCAGCCATAGAAAATGACTTCATCATTTTGGGTACTTTTTTTATGCATTTACAATTTCATTAGCCAGAAACCTAGCTGCAAATAAATAAAAGATTTTTGTTATGTTTGATAACCCGAACCTGTAGCGCTCTATTTCTGGTATGGAATGATATGTTTCATTGAGAAAAGTGAACCTTTTCCAAGGCTGTTTTGTTTGCTTGTTTTTACTGGTTTCAGTGAATTGAAATGGATTGCCTTTTGGAGTAATTGCTCACGCTCTCATAATCATCTAGGTTTATTCTAATGGAAAGGGAGACATTTTCATATACAGGCATTAAAAATATTCATAATGATTGCCTACATTTTGACACTGCTCTAGGAGTTAGACCTCCTCCATAATGATGGGTTAACATGGTCAGTTCATTTTCTACAGATAGGAAAACAAAAACAAAACAAAATTCTAGCCATCTTGAAGTCACAACTCAACTGATATTTAATATGATTTTTTTTCTCCAAATGCTACATGAACAAAATTATCTGAGATCACAATCAGATTCCTGACCAAAGGATTTTTTTTTTTTTGCTAACTGTGACTGTCATGGGTCAGAAAGGCCCAGTCTTAGGACATTTCTGTGATAACACAAGTAATACCTTTCAATAGATGTTAAGTGGCCAACTGGTTTGCAAACTTGAAAATCCACTGTAACAGTATTTTGGAAATCAGTGCTATAGTATATTAAAAACCCAGTATTAAAACCTAGTTTTAACATAGGTTTCTTCTGGCAAGTAAAGAAAGGTAATCCCAATAGGGTGTTTTTTTTTGAAGCTCATTTGGTTTTTTTAGGTGATCAATAGATGTGAAAGTGCCCCATTCATCTGAATTTATGTATTTATTTTATATGCAATCTTGTTTAGATATTTTTGTAAGCAGAATTTTAGATATATTTGGGAAATGCTTTTGTCGGCAGTGAAGGTGGTGATTCCATGTTCATTATAATCATTTGAAAGCACATCTGCCCATTTTATTTATTTAGTTAGTTTATTTATCAAGTTTATATACCACCTATCTCACCTAAGTATCTCTGGGCAGTATACAAATAAAAGCCATCCAGCCATATAACAAAGACATAGGTAACAACAAAGTTAAAAACAGAATTAAAAAAAGTTAAAAAGCTTAGAAAGGTTAGAAAGGTAGAGGGAGCATCGTCAAGCCACAAACCATGGCCAGCATTGTATTCCACTCTTAGATCCCCTTGTGGGTGGCAGAACCAGGACCTGAAATCTTCTGGAAGGCCAGAAAGCCAAGTCCTGTATCAGCTCTGGAAGCAATAAGTTGCACAGGGTGGGGGCATTAGGAAAGCAGGCTCTTTTCCTAGATCCTGCCACTTGAAATTCTTTAATCAAAATTGTAATTAAATTATTTAACCATTTATGCTGTTTAAGAAGGGAATCCATAATTAAGATAAAGTTCTTCCTAACTGAAATGACTGGAACATTTAGACCCAAACATAAATGTGAAAGTTGCATATCTGAGGTGGGATCACCCTTTCTTTCTTTTCTCTATAAGGTAAACAATCAAGTAGTGAATAACAGAACATTCTAACAACTTCATTTGAAGTTCACTTTTCATCAGTTTCTTGGCTTTGGAATTAATACTAAGGATATGATAGTTTGCACTCTGCACCAATCAATTGATCGATCACTCAATCAATCAATCAATCAATCAATCAATCTGATAGATAGCAACATCTTCTCCCCACCACATCATTTCAATGTAGTCCTGCTTGTTGTTTTCTATAACTTGAGAAATAATGGGACTGGACAAAGAATTGTTCACTAACACTTAGGAGTTCTATATCTTTCTCATGAGTTGAGTGTTGACCATGGTTACCACTGTGTAAGAATACTCAGAGACCTAAACTTGCCTCATTAAAAAGTGCTTGGGTATGAAAGTTTGATTTCTTAAAACAATGGCATTAGTATTTTAGCATAATGGTTGCTTCACAGAAGATATTTCACTGTGCATTTTACAGAAAAAAATTGCTCTTGTGACCTGGAATTAGGAACCAGCACCCGAGTGTGGTTTTTTTTTTTTTTAAAAAACTCCTGTTCTCTCATTAATTCAACTAAAGAATGAAATAGTAATTAGTAACATTTTTTAAAGTTATGAGCTATTGCTTAGGGTCTTATCCAAACCATGACATATTTCGTCAGCCCATAACTTCAACCCATAGCATTCCATTTCTGGGTCATATGATGATCTAGCATATAGGGATCCAAATAGGAACTCAGATTTTCACTTTTAGATCAGTTGATCCCTCATACTAGCATACAACATTATTTTTTTCTGATGGCATTACTATTTTATATATCTAGCACTTAGCATGGCCCCAGTGGTGTGGAATTCCATTTTTTTTACTACTGGTTATGTGGGCGTGGCTTGGTGGGCATGGCTGAGGGGGGTCATGTGACTGGGTGGGCAGTTTCTGTGAGCAGGGCAATACAGATTAAGCTAGAAACAACACCAGAATGTTTCTTTCTTGCCTTTTTAAAGGATTAATCCTGTAAAATGAAAAAAAAAAGGAGATTTTTTTTCCTAACAACCGGTTCTCTTTACTGCTTAGAAAATTTAGTACTGGTTCTAGCGAACCTGCTGAATTTCACCTCTGCATGGCCCCTTCTCCAGAATCATGGTGGTGCAGTGGTTAGAATGTGATATTGCAGGCTGACTCACTGCTCACTGACAGGAGTTCGATTTTGACTGACAAGGTTGACTCAGCTTTCCATCCTTCTGAGTCGGTAAACTGAGAACCCAGATTGTTGGAGGCACTATGCTGATTCTGTAAATTGCTTAGAGAGGGCTGCAAAGCACTATGAAGCAGTATATAAGTCTAAGTGCTAGAGCTAGTGCTATTAAGGGAAGAGATGGATTAGACCCCTAGTGGGCAAAATCTAGCATTTGACAACCCATCATTTGGTAGCCATTTGATAAACTATTGCTTGGCAAATCAACACCTAACATTTGGTAATTCTTCTTGGGCATCAATAAAATGCTGAACTTTGACAGATTTATTTTGAAAGAAAATTTCCTAATTCATATAGAGAGTGTTAATCATTATAGCAGGGAGATAAGCAGTACGTGGAGTCTGCTGGCATTCCTCCTTTGCTGGAATTTTTTTTTTTAAAGAAACAATATTTCTTTGTGAAGGTAAAATACAAAACAGCCCGGAAGATCTAGCTATGAAAGTTCTACATAACATCAGGCTATATATGAGAAAGTTGCACATGAAAAAAAGTAAATTGGAGTAGGTACATTTCAGTAAAGTACACATTAGGAAGAATTGTATAGAAATAAATCTTGGAACACTTGAATACAAAAAGTATCTACATAAGGAGAATATAAAAATGCATCTATATCACCATGTATTGAACAAAGAAAATCATTCATTTGTGAAGGTTTCGGTAGTTCTTAAAAATTGATTTGGTGGAAACAACATGTGCCATTGAAATGAAATAGATTTATAGTCATATGCATATTCCTGAGTAGAGTTAGTATGACAAGCTGCTTAGCATGATTGATCCCAGAGGCTTTAAACTCATTTCAAAATCATCTAGAAGGAAGAACAACCCCTGTTTTAGCTCTTGGGCATAACAAATTCCAATCACCATTGTACAACTTGATGTCTCCTATATATTTTTAATTGTCCAAGATAGCATGCCTTCTAAAGCATCTAGAAGACATCAGACTGAGGAACAATTTAAGGCATCCATGTTGATAGGTACTTCATTCATGCCTCATTTCCTACTGGCATTCCCATTACCACCCTGGTAATAGGTAAAAGGCTGATAGTCTTCTCCCTTGGCTCCATTTGCTTCCATAGAACCACGAAAGGGCTGCAACAATAAATAAAAAAAAAAACACTGAAGAGGAAACATAATTTTTTCTCTCCCTACTACATAAAAAAGAATATGGGGATGGGAAAATATTTTTCGTCTAAAGCAGCAAATGGCTTGAGCCATATCTGATGCAGATAAGTACACTGATAATGTTGATGATGCAAAATATATCTCACACATCTGTTTCTACTCCCTGCACACAGCTAGCTGTTAATTTCCAGGGAATTCCTTATCTTTCAATCACAGCTGAAATAACCAGACTTGATATTGGACCATATTTTGCATTATAGGAGAGCTATAATATGAACAGGTGAGAGAAATCCAGAAGGGATTATCAATGCCATTAATATATGGACTGTGTCAGTAAGGAGTCAGTGGAGGAGGAATGTGATTACTCTAGGCTTCTTAAGAGCAGAAACTATTTTGTTCTATAGACTAATGATCAGGGGATCAGGGAATCAGACCTGCTTCCTCCTCCATGCTTTCTAATTGCTTTTCAGTAGCTACTGATATCTTGTTGAATGTATGTTTCTCTCTTGTTCCATGTCTTGTAGATGCAGCCCAGTTTCCTCAAGCAATGCTCTGCTATTGATTTGCGAGATAAATGTTTTGCTCCCAAAGTCGGAATTCCCCTTGCTTGACATGTCTTACCAATGTCATTTAGAATTACCGAGTTCAAATATTCAGTTGCCTTTGAATATAAAACAAAACGGAAGCTGGTTGTTGTTTTTTGTACTGTGCAAAATGCACACTGCAATTGTTGCTGGCCTAACCGCCTCTCACCCTTGAGCAGGTGACAGTGTTGAACATGCTGCAAATAGATTTTCATGACCAAGTTATGTATCAGTCATTATGTTGACAGAGTAGTTAATTCTGTCAATGATGATTTCTAAAGGGTCCTGTTTTGGATTAATTAATAGGTCAGAGTGACTATTGTACAGCCATTGGGGCCTGCCAGTGAGTTTTCTCATTACCATAAGATGTGTTACAATCGAGAGCTCTGTTGACCCTGCTGTTGTGTTTAGCTTTGACTATGTAATGCACAGCAGAGCTCTGCTGTGAATTTCTTGGTATATGCAGTAAAATACAAAAAATTTGGTGGTAACACTCAGATGTTTACAATCTTATAATTACAATAAGGTAAGATAGCATTGTGTACAAACAGGGATATATGGATCTCTGAAGCTTTTTCCAAATGTCTGCATATGTGTGTACCTATGCACATGCGCATGCACACACACAAACACACATATTTCAGAAGGAACAAAAAAGTTGCCTTTCTAGTTCCCAAAAGAATAGGGTATCCCCCCCCCCCAAGCTTTCTTCAGCTTGGTTGCTGACAGAAATATTAGGTTGCAATTCTGGTAGTCTCAATTGGCCCTTGGTAAGCAGAATGGAAAGTGTATTTATATAGCTTTATTTTATAATTGGTAAAATAAAATCATGGAAATTATTTTTAGTATGATCATATTCCATAATGTCTAAAACCTAACAGACTCCAGGATTAATATTTTTAATGTGCCTCAACAACTGACCATACTGTACATTTCTAAATTGGTAAAGTTAAAGAGAGTTAAAGGCTGCATCGTAGTTATCATAGTAAAACCCTCCAAAACTCTTTAGACTATGTTTACATTACTGAATCTAATAGAATAATTCTACACTGGTAATATCATCTGTGCTCTTAAAAACAGCGGCCGTGCCTTCTCATAATTCATTCATAATGCTTATTTTACACATCTAACTTTTGAAATTTAAATGAGGAGAGTCTTGAGTACAGAAAGGCTGTGCCTGTTCTTTTTAAACATTGCATTCCAACGCAGGTAACAAAGAGCCTTAGACTAACACATTCATTATTATATATGCTTCCATGGATTAAATCTCTTATCATACAGAGTTGAGTGCAGGCACACAAACTTTCTAATCTGTGGGATAGCAAAATAACTACGTGGAATGACATGACTTCAAAAAGAATCATGTAGGGCTTCGTTTGCTGTAATGTCAAGGTGTACTAGTCCTTTAAAAGGCTGGCAGAAATCAAAGCCTTTTGCTTAGCAGCCGATCCAACTGCAAAACTTACATGCCTCCCTCCTTTCTGGCTGCTGTGCATGCTGTTCAGCAGATGTTATCACACTGAATTTAGTTTTGTGTGGTGGCAGATCCCCTCCCTCCCACCCCATCATTCATTTTCTCCCAGTGTCTATCTTTTCATCCAGGACCAATCTCCTTTTGCTGCTATCCCTGAATGCCGAGAGGAGGAACCGTTTTAAGGCTTTCACCCATGAGAGACAAGGAAGATTGAGATTCATCTGACACTACAAATTCAATCCCTGCTGGCAAGAGTTCTGCTACTTTATGTGTTAAATTCTAGGATTTCCTTGAAACTGAAAAAGGCAACTGGATCTGGAAGGTGTATAGCGGCAAGCAAACCCTGCCTCAGCATTGCTGGCTACGGAATACAGATTTTCTTCAGCGGGATTCATAGAGGATAAGACTCTCTCTCTCTCTCTTTCTCTTTCTCTTTCTTATCAACTGGCTCTAGAACGGAAGATTCTTTCAGAACCATAAGCCGAGGACAGCTCCTCGGGGCTAGCCTAAGCGAGGCTCTTTGGGGTGGGGTGGGGTGGGGTGGGGGAGAAAGCTTGCGTGTGCTGTATGTTGCGGGTGTGTGCGTGTTTCAGGGGTTCAGAAAATCAAGCCCTCAACAGTATCCATTCATTATCAAGTGGTGTAAGAGGAAATCAGGAGATCTGCAACAGCCACAAGAAAAGCTTACTGAGTTCCACACAGAAGGGCTGGCATTCTGCTACGTTCAGGTGAATGAATGAAACATTATATACCTGTATGTATAATCACCACCACGAACTGCTTCTTAAAGTATGCAAGATCCATTCCCATCCTGATTTTGGACAGAAGGAAGAAACGAAAGTGAGCTTTTTGGTTTTTAGACTGAAAGAAAAGGAGAGGGAGTTTTAAAGAACACAAAACCTTCAGGAATTTGAGCAGCACAAGAACTGCAAATAGCTTCTTGCCAAGCTTCTCAGAAAAAGTGAAGCTTTTGTGAATTGGGGTAATGTGGATTTTTTTTAAAAAAAAGAGGAACACCAGGAGGAGAGAATTTTGCAGAGCTTCGCCTAATCCTTAAGGGTGAGTTCTTCAATTTCCCTTTGTATTAGTAAATGGATAAATCCCTTGAGATTGCCTGAGAAATCTCTTTCTTATCCCAGCAGTATATGTGTGTCTGTCTGTGTATCTTTCTGTCTGTCTCCTTTAAATTTGAACTGCTGGTGATTTTCTCGTGCTGTAGGATTAGTAATGCTCCACTCTTTGAGAAAATACTAGCTCACCAGGCAAGAGGTGTGCAGTTCTGCATTTGTGCATCTTTGTAATGAGCTATTGTCCCCCGCTTTCTTCCTGACTTTTAGTGACAGGAGAACTCACCACATGTGAAGAACTTTGCTGTGTTTGAAGGCTTTGATGTTTGCAGATATGCTAATGAACATATCGGCACTGCCAGTGGGATTGGTCAGGCAATGAAATATGAGCACAAGGGTCCTGGTAATCACTTGCACTGAATCACGGAGATTGCAGGGTTGAGTGGAAAGGAGAGGTGGAAAAATATTCCCTTTATAAGGCGGTCAATCTAATAATACTTAGAGAGAGGTGGGCAGCCCGAAGGAGTGCTGCAGAAAAGGAAGCCTTATTTCAAAGCAGAAAGTTTAATACAATTAATAAATTCTCGTACC
>JAEANM010020721.1:0-12033 GCA_017656035.1 Myanophis thanlyinensis
TGTTAAGACTCAGGTTCTAAGCTAAGGCAAGAGGTGCTGTCTCAGGAATTCTGGGAGTTGAAGTCCATGAGTCATGACAGAGCCAAAGTTCCCTACTCCTGCATTAGGGGATGTTGTTATACTATATTAACAACTTATTAGTATTTTAAAATGCTAAATGTTTCCAAATGTATCATTCTACAAATATATTGTGTATCACAAACAGATAAACAAGACAGTATATAATATGATTGGGAAGTTAAACTGAAACTTTTATTGTAATAAGAAAACCAACCATGAGTTGTATAATCACCAGCGGGGGAAAAAAACATTATCTGATTACCTAAGAATAGTGGCATGAAAATCACATACTGTAAACTTATTTCCATTTACTAAGAAGTTGTTTCATGCTTCACTGAATTAATTCTTTACATTTTTAAGAAGCCTTAATTTCAAATATCTTTTGAAATTACAAGTGGTCATGTTATAGCAATAGCACGTTCAGTTTTAAGACATTCACGTGTGTAATAACACCAGAATTATATCTTGAACTAAATTTCTTCTTTGAAGGAAAGACATGAACTAGAACATTTTTGATTCAACTAGGCTTCCAGTTTCATAGACCAAACAAATTACAGTTCTTAAGTCTATGTAAAATATTAGTATCCATAGCTCTGGTTTTAAAATTGTAGGGAATCATTATAAATCACCTGAATAATAAACCCTAATCTCTTGTTATTCTGATGTTATTGTGTGTGAACATACATCTTCTGTAAGATTTAATAATATTTGAAAGCAAATTATGAAACCCGTCAAAATTCTAATAATATCTTTGATACAAAGACATTGAAAGCAAGTATGTTCATAAGCTTCCACTTTTTCAGTCTAATGGGTGGTATCATAAACACAACCCCTTTTATTCAGATATTACATATAAACTTTTCTCGAATACTAAAAATGTATTCCATATTCTACTTGTTTTTTAAAATAAATATTATTGTTCTAATATGATTTTGAAAGCCACCTTTTAATTCATATAGGAAATGAGTTATAATAAGAACAGCTATATTTAAATACACTTCAGATAATATGAATGGTTACAAGTGAATTTCACTTACGATATTAATGAAGTCATTTTGTTTAAACTGATTTTGGAAGCTAGGTTTTTTTTTACAAAAATAATTTCATAAAGTTAAAATAAATTAATCAAAGAAAAAACAATACAAAATTACTAGAGCTTTAACAAAGTAGGGTTAAAATTTTATTTTTTTAATTTGCCCAAAAAATTTAAAGTGTGTGTATAATATTTGATGAATGATTCTAACTAGAATAAAGATATCCAATCATACAGATAACTACAGAAATGTGAAATGCCCTCAGATCAGAAGAAAACTTTTAAGAAAAACTAGTTCTCAACAACTAGTTACAAGTTAATTTTTTGCAGACAGTAAATACTATGCTATATCATGTTATTTTTGGTTTTGAATATTGCCATAGAAAAGTTGTAGTTACAAAGTCAGTTTAGGTCTATTGAAGTAGGGAGAGGGGGCGGTATACAAATCATGAAAATAAATAATAATAAATAAGTCAAATATCCTCATTTAAATGGTTCATGATTTAATACATTTTGTTGCATTTACAATGAAAAAATCCAGCATGTCCTTCTGTAAATAAGAAGCAGAAAAACACTTTGGTGAATGATTTGATCAATAACTTTAATAATTACATTCAAATAATTATGAAAAATAAATAGGTACTAGTTTAAATGTAAATGTAAATATGGAATCACTAATTGTTTTTCTGTTTCAATGTATGCATTGTTTTAATTACTTACTTGGCACATTTTGGGGAAGTTAAAAGCCTTATTTAAAACTGAACATTTTTTGCCATTCTTTTTCTATATAAATACTCGGTTCTAAGACTAATAAGTCATAATGGACTTGCATGGTGCTAGAAGTATCAAGGCACTTCCTAGACAGATATTATTGAAAAAAATATATAATGCAAACTGAAATACTTTACAAAATTGAAATGAAAATAGTTAGCTTGCTATTTAAGAATCACAAAAAGGAATGCCTATAATGATAGACTAGAAGATAAATACATAAAGACAAGTAAAATGTAGAGTGTCATAGAATGAATGGAAATAGCATTTGCAGAACACTGTCATTGCTTATGCCAGTGGCAAGGGCTGGCTGAATATTTTGAAAGAAAAAAATATATTCTAGAAGACAGTACTAAGAACCACCTCTCACATTACAGTCAACCTGAAGAGACTGTTGGCTTCCAGTAAGGGAGCTCCAAAAATCTTACATGAAAAGTCATTATGAATTTGGCACACTTGTAAGGCAGGAAATAAATGTATTAAGCCTCTCAATTCTTATTTTGAGATTTATATGGCAAAACATATCACACCATGAAGTCACCGTATATTGCTTAAATTTAGCTGTACAATCTTGAGGAACTCTGCAGTCAGAAAAATAGTGTATTGAGGTTGCTGAGTTTACCATCCTTATTCTATAGTGATCAGATTAGCACACATAGCAAGAACTGAAATACCAAGTTTTTGTACAGGTTGGAAACTTAGGGTTACCCTTAATCTTACCATCCAAGTATTTATTAGCACATTTGTTACTCTTGTATCTGTTCTGAAGTAATTAGTTTCATTCCTGTCATTACATATCTTAATGGATTTATAGTTGTTATTGACAGAGAAATGGCTTCCTTCCACATTGAAATAAAGACTTCTTTTACCAAGGAATTCAGCCTTTTAAAAAGAAACATATAAACATTTAGAATATTTATTGTCTAATTAGCACTTTTTCCAAATAAACAAGAGCCAAAAATAATTTGGTATGGTAATTTTTTCTTCCTGTGTTTGGCATAATCTTTACACTTTTAATTTTCAGCTCAAGAGGGAGGTCTTAAGCCATGATTACCAGTTGTCTCTGTATTAAAAAATAATTTAGCAAAAGGTATATTAAATTCTACAATCCCCAAATTTAGGAAAGCTTTATCCTTAGCTTCATTTAATGTTTTTCCTACAATTGTCCTATAAAGGAAATATAGTGAAACCCCATACTGTCCCTGTGATATGGAGGTCATAGAAACCACAGTCAAACTTTTTTTGTATTGTCAGTTCTATAGGGACCTTTGCCATGAACTGATTACAACACTTTTATTTAGATTTCTAGGGCACTCTGATATTTTCTATGAGCACTAACTGTTAAATAATCAAGATAAATTTATCTTTCTAAAAGTAGTAATATTTTGCCAAATTATTTGTAACCTTTTCCCACAAATGGTTGCTAATAGTTCTTGTTAGAGGATAGTTTTGCGTTCATTTCATTGTTTGAATTTTTTTGGCCAATGACTGAAATAAAGTTCTGTCTGTCTATATTAAATTCAATTTTATGTAAGATTTAATTCAAAACAAACCTCACTGAAGACTTTCGGATATCTTTATATTATCAGCTGCCCTACTTTCTAGAATTACATGAATAGGCATATTTTCTATATTTATATTCATATTTCTGCGTTTATATAAATGGTCATGTTTTTATTGCACATGTAAAATATAAACCTTAAATCTCTCCTTTTTACCATGATATATATGAGATTATTTGCAATAATATGAATAAAGTATAAGAATTAGATCACAGACATGTCTGTTTGAATGGGAACTTGGTGTTTGTGTTGAAACCTTACATAGCAAACTATGTTTTGTATAGGCATTTTTAAGACCTGTCACTTTTTTTTCTGACGACGGGATACATCATAAAAAAATACTTTGTATGTGTTTTGCTGACTAAAGTTATAGAGTTTACCAGTAAATTGTAATATTATACGTATTAAAATTTTTTGAGGGGCAAATAGGGAAATATAGGCAACAAAAGCATTAAAATATCCCGGATACATTAGGTATGCTTTATTTTAAAATATGTGTTATTTATTTAATTACCTCTTTATTCAATGTGTATACCCAGCTGCATATATTCAAAAAATATCTGATACTATAACTTCCCTACTCTGTAGTTTGATCTACAACTCTTCAATAATGCTTTACATTCATTTAATTTTACCCACTGCTGTTTTTGCTATTAACAAAAAAAAAGTAAAATCTGCTTTTTCTTTTAGTGTTGTTTGAAAGTATAATTTGTCTGGATATTAAGAGGAACAGAAAAGTTATATAAAAGTTTCTGAAGCCAGAAATACCTTCTAATGTCAGTGTGCATACAGTCTACTGAGATAGAAAGATAGATTTTAACATAAGATTGCTTCCTTTTGATGCCACTCAATCCCATTCTCTTTCACATATGAAACTTCATTGGCCAGAAATATTACAAGCACCTGGGAAACACTTTTACTATAGAAATAGTGAGAACAGCCTGATTTATAAAATGTGAAAAAAGAAAAATATCTCCAGGATTCTCTTAACAAGTAACCCAAAACCTCATTTTTATATTATCAACAACTGAGGAAATGGGAGGTAATAGAAAAGAAAAAAGATGCAAAATCAGCCTTCCTTTCCAATGGAGGGAAAATACATTGTTTATTATTTTTTGCCAAGTGACCAAGCAAATTCCCCGTATATACTGTTTTGAACCCTAAAACCATGGAACCAAGCTCCCTCATGGAAGCTTGAGACAGAAAGTCAGGAAGGCAAGTGACCTCTAGGAGAATTAAATTCCCTGCTTATAGTTCAGGTTGTTGGGAATAGATTTGGATTTCATACCACCAGCAAAGTAGAGTACATGTTTCTCTTTTTTTAGAAGAAATTGTGTTCACGGATCCACTGATACATTTCACACAAATCTGCAATGTGATTTTAGGGCCTACTGCCAAAAATTGTCTTCATGATAAAAAGAAATGTCTAAAACCATAACCTTCTATTTAAACTTTAAAACGGCCCAAAAGCAGGCTGTTACACAAAATGCATAAATTATCCAGCTTAGGTTAAAGATATCAAAAGCACAGTTTCTGTTTCTAGTACATTAACAAGAGCTCTTTCAGGTACAAATAAATAGTTTTTAAGAACCATGCCGCTTGTACTATGTGATAATATTAGGCCTAAAGGGCTCCAAAAGTCCAAAGTAAAAAAATAGCTTAACCAGCATCAAAGCACCCGATAGAAGTGCTCTTATTTTCCTGGTACACAAGTGATAGAAATAATGTTTTTTTCTAGTGATGGCTTTGTAATTCATAGGATACTTATCTTCTCTAAAGGAGCCTTTCAGAAATGCTTTTATCATTGCTCAGGTAGAAAAGGAACGTGCTATTTTAATGTACTGAGGTTCTAATTTAATTACTTCCAAAAAACAAAATATCTTTTTGAACAATGAAATACGTTAAAAGAGTGGAAAAGTTAGAAACTTTAAATGGTTTTACATCACAGCTGATAACCAAATCCAGTACTCTCTCCACAGTTGTCTTAGGAAATACATAAATGAATGTTGTGTTGTTTGCAGTTTTTATCTTTTACTTTAAAAAAATCTGAACTATACAAAATCGTGAGCATTTAGTTTACATATTTATGTATATATAAACTAAATGTGTTAGAATAAAAGTAGGTGTTTTTAGAGGATTCACCCCACCCTGACTCTTAGTTCCTGCTATATATTTTCTGAAGACACTTAAAATTGCCCTCTACTTCATATTGGGATAATTACATGGAAGCAGTTCTGCATGATAAACCTACTAGATTTATGGCTCTGGCCATTTTCAATGTGTCTTTTTTCCCCAGTGGAAGTTGTTTTAATTAGTAACTATGCCATCCTGCCAACTTGTCAGCTATAAAATTGGAAAACATTCTCCTAACATGTGTTTTCTGTTCACTGATGGCAATACAAATCATATTACTTAAATGTGTTTGTATAATTACATGGGAGAGGTGCCCTCAACATAATATTTATATACTTGCAATGTATATAATAAGCAGCCTAGTAGTGGAAATTAATACTTAGGTATAAAAGATTGATCCTTAAAGTGATACACTGATACAAGGCTAATTTAAAGTGAATGCAATTTCTGCTGACACAACATTGCCTTAAGTAAAACAGCCAAAATGCAGCTTCTTAGAAACAAATGCCAATTCTCCAATAGTTTGTAGGTCATCTAAATACTCGTTCACTTATCTTTACAATATAAGCCTTGGCTTTAAAATATATATCTATATAATATATATATCTATATAATTTCATCATGGAATGATGAAACATTTGTTCATAGTTTATGCCAAAATTGGTTCCAAATGTTTCCCAGGAAAGTTGAAATAATGATTTATCTAAATAATTATTTTTATACATAAACAACAATTTATTGTGATATATTTTACTCAAAATAGTTCCTTAAAAATATTTTAAAATCTCTGAAGTACATTCAACAATTTCTTTGCCAAAAAAATAGCCACCTACCCTTCAATTCATTAGTAACTTTAGCTTTGTTGTAGCATATAACCAATATGTACATGAAAACTTGTGCATGCTAAGCAAGGTGCTTTCTTTCTTTTCATTTTAATTTTAATATCAAAGCGTTAAAACACCCATTAAGTTTCATTATTAAAACTAAGAATATACCGTTCAATTATTTTAATACCTTGAGATTACATAAAGAAAGCGTAATTTTGGTAGAAATGCAGGTGAAAACCACAGTCTATTCCAAACAAGGAAAAAGCTGTATTTCATGTTTTCACCCAATCAAGAGGCAGCATCAAATCTAGACAATATTGTATTACACATAATTGCTTTAATCCTAAGGCATTTTAAGACGTATTTGAAGTAACACAAGGGATGTCTGTTTTACTATTTTCACTATGAATCTGAAATTACCTGCTCCCTGTCTTGTGAAGACTGTTATTTGAAAGATCCCTCTCTGTAGGATCTAGATTCTAGAAGGTAAATACTGTTGATACAAATATCCTGATATATTCAAAAAACTTAAGTAATCACAGTATTATTCAAGATTAGCTTCACTGTTTAACACTGTTAAAAATCTATGGACTCTTGCAAGGAAAAGACAATTTTAAAACTTGACCAATACAGTATGGTACAAAAGAAGAAAAGCTTCACAAGTAAGCTATAAACTATCTTTACATAATAGTGCCATCTGCTGGCAAAATTTTATATCAGAAGACATACAAATATATATAATGCTGTATGCTATTATTCACTTTTCAGGTTAACTGAAATTATATGAAGTGCAGAAAATGCATAACCATAAGTAAATTTTTGAAAGAAATTAAGGCATGAGATAAGAAGAGGAAACATACCTAAAACTAGTTTATACCAATGCCATCCTCTGCATCTCTCAATGCTTTTCTATTCTTAAAGCCATTCTTGTTTCTCATATGTTTATACACCACTTTGCACACAGTTTTTAATGGTGTACTCCTATTTATGTAGTCATGTAGTCCTGGTGTACCTTAGTTTACAATTTTTAATCAGAGATCATGAACAAAAAAAATTCTTCTTGCTTTACTATCTGCACTTATTAAAAAAAACCTGTTCTCGCTGATGGAATTTCCTTTATATATTTTGCATTACATACACTTCCGTATCACTGAAGCAAAACAAAGAGGCTTCTGAACTCCCTGTTGTTTGTTGAGTGGGGAATCACTATCCTTGAAGCAGCAGATCCAGAGATGGGCATGCCCTGGGCTCATAGCTACTGCTAGTTGAGCAGACGAAAATGTGGACGATGAGGTTCTTTGTCCAGCTTCAGCTAGTGAACCACTTATAGCTCTACCTGGAGCACAAGGACCTCGCCAAAATAACTCTCATGCACATCAACCATTCATCTAAACCAGGGGTGTCAAACTCGTGGCATCACATTGTTGTCATGTGACGTATTGCAACTTTTTTCCCCTTTGCTAAACCGGGGATGGGTGTGGTCAGTGAGTGATGCATCTGACCTGCAAGTTTGATACCCCTGATCTAAACAATTACAATTTTCTACATAGGGCCCCCATTGCAGTTGGTACAGAATGTAGCAGCCTGTGTATTAATTGGCACTTTGTACTGAGGGCTCATTACACTCTTACTTCAGGCCTTGCTCTGGCTCTCAATAAATTTCTAGATGAAATTCAATGTGCTAGTTTTGACCTACAAATCCTAATATGGCCTAGCATATGGCTGTCTATAGGCTAGCCTTCTATTACAGTCAATCCAAGAGAAGCTCCGGCTGTACCATTTCTATTATTTATTTGTTAAATGTATTTGCTGCCTATTTCACCATGCGGCTATTATAGGCAGCTAATAACAATAAAAATGAAGAAATAAAAAGAGTGTAAACAGGACAGAAGTAAAATAATAGAACAATAAAATAAACAGAAAGAATACAATGAGAATATAACATTATGCTATTCCTTCACATGGTGACACATGTGAGGATTGTACTTGCCAAATACTAGAAAGAAAAAGAGATACCGACTTTGTGAAGAATGAATTTTGAAATTGACTCAATTAGCAGAGATGGCAAAATTAACTGCTTTGATTAGAGATAATGGACTAGACAGCTTTATAGAAACCATTTGTGGGCTTTCTACATCTGCCTGCCTGCCTGCAAAAGGGGAGAATTTATTGCTTTTTTTTGTTTCTTTCAGCACCCAGACAGAGTGAATCATACACATTAAATGTTAAATTTAATTGACCAATTTTTCCTCCATTTTTGTACACTATTTTTTTTCTTTTTTGTTGTTAGGGTTGAAGGTTTCTGTTTTGTATTTTGTTTTCTATGGTAAAACAATACATTTAAATTAAAAAAGAGAATATATCAATATGGTAACTTAATAGGTGGAGAGGTGGAAAGTAGACAGCAAGCGGGAGAAGAGAGACTGAAATATAGATGCACTCGGGGGGGTGGGGGTAGCAATGCCTGCACTTTGGAATAGCTTCTTTGGCTGAGGCTGTTGCCCACATCTTGATTTATTCCAGCAAGATACTAAAACCTGGGCTCTTTTTATAGATCGACTTACACCATCTAAACTGTACATATTATTGCCAATGAGCTCTTAATATGATTTTATTCTATTTAATTTTTATCCTACATGATTCAGACATATACATGCTGAATAAATAAAAGTGAGCAGAAGCATGCTTTTACACACAACCATTTTTTAAAACTCTCCAACAGTGTATAAATGTATGCATCATTTGTTTCTGTATCCTTGTCCCCTCTTAATAAAATACCTTTCACTTTACCTAAAGTACTTGCGGTTCATACTGGAGGGGGTACGTGTGCGAAAAAGACACTTCACCAAGACACTGGGTGTTTCTCACTCAAGTTCATTCTAGCTACATGCCAATTCAGGTGTCTGAGTTTCAAATGCAACACTACCATGCAAATAATTAGCATGTTCATTTTCTCGTAATTGTGACTCAGTTTAGCGCCTCAAAAATTTTGTATACGTTTTAATAAAATGATACTATACAAAATGCTTTCTGTTAAAACTCCACACATTTTCACTCATCCCCTAACTTGATTTGTGTATATGTGTAGGGGATGAAGTCCATCTCCTATTAATTAGCCTGATATATTATTACAATATTTATTTAGAGTTATAACAATAAAAACAGCAATATCCTGCTAAAGAATATATTTACTAAACGTAAATTTTCCAATGGCTAACAAAATCAAACTGTTTCTTTGTCTCATAGTGAAATTGTCATTTTCCTTTTCCTGTAAGCAGTTGTACACGAGTACCAATCTAATTTGAAAAGAAATAAGCTGTTAGCAAAAAGTTGATGATTCTGAGTAAGTCATTACTTTTCAAATAGTACAATCCATTTCCAAGATTTTTTTTGTATGAACTTTGTTCTATTAGTGTTCAGTTATTGTAACATTATTTATAGAAGTATGGCAGAATAAAATATTTAATTGAGTAGGTATTTATAGTTAGAGGCTTTTTTTCTTGTTTGGTGGTACTAATGTCTGGATTTCTCAAAACTGTTGAAATCAGGCTTTTATTAGAATCTAGATTCTTTGTGGATATTACCAGTGGATATTATCTGCAGCTTTGAAGTTTCCTCTAGGTCTGTCATTTGGTTAGGCTGCTGATGGGTACCTGGGGTGCTTTGTCCTCTGGGATGCTATTTGGCTTTAATTCATCTCTGATTATAAGCAATTTATGCATTTTAACTGTTTTATATAAACATCAAAGGGAGTAAAGATGCCTACTATGCAAGCCCCATTACTGATAAAAAGATGGCAGTGTGATCTTATTTAGTTTTAGTGTGACTCTCTTAAGCTCTCTTTTACAGTTTTTATATATACTAGTTAAGTAATGTGTGTTACTATGATAGGGATATTTTATTACACGGTTAGTAATAGTTCAGATTTTGCAGATAATTAGCAAAACATACATATATTGCCAAAGGGGAAAAAAACACATTACTGCTTTTTTTAAAAAGTAAAAGGATACAGCTGCTTTAAAAGAAAAATATTATCAATACTTGGCATCCCCTATTAATGGATTTATATAGCCAGTAGTATCTATTAAGATAAATTTTTCTTCTGCAAACTTGATTCTGGGGAACTAAGAGCTGAAAAATTTATTGTCCATTAATTTAGCAACTATTTGTATGATCTACAGTGCATTCAAAAAGTATTCAGACCCATTTCACTTTTGTCAATTTTGTTATGCTGTAGCCTGATTCTGCCGTTTTTGCAATTCATTTGTTCTCATTAATCTACACGCAGTAACTCCATAACGACAAAATGAAAACAGAATTTTATAAATGTCTGTACATTTATTAAAAAGAAAAAATTGAAATATCACATTGGCATAAGTATTCAGACTCTTTGCAACAACGTATGAAATTTAGTTCAGGTGCCTCCCTTTTCTCTTGATCATTGTTGGCATGTTTCTACACCTTGACTGGAATCTACCTGTGGTAAATTAAATTGATTGGACATATTTGGAAAGGCACACACTTCTCTATAGAAGGCCTCACAGCTGACAATGCATGTTGTAGCAGAGCAAAACCATGAGGTCAAAGGAACTGCCTGCAGACCTCAGAGACAGGATTATGGCAAGTCATAGTCTGGGGAAGGCTACAATAAATTTTCTGCTACACTGAAGGTTCCTAAGAGCACACTAGCCTTCATAATTCTTAAATGGAAGAAGTTTAGCACAACCACGACTCTTCCAAGAGCTGGTTGCCCGTCAAACTGAGAAATCAGGGGAGAAGAGTCTTTGTTAAGAGAGATGACCAAGAACCCGATGGTCATTCTGACTGAGGTCCAGAGATCCTGTGTGGAGATGGGACAGAGTTCCAGAAGGTCAACCATCACTGTAGCCCTCCACCAGTCTGATCTTTATGGCAGAGTGGCTTAGACGGAAGCCTCTCCTCAGTGCAAAACACATGAAAGCCCAATTGGAGTTTGCAATAAAGCACCTGAATGATTCTCAAACTGTGAGGAACATGATTCTCTGGTCTGATGAAACCAAGATTGAACTCTGATTTCAAATCTAAATGTTATGTCTAGAGCAGTGGTCAGCAAACTGTGGCTCGCGAGCCACATGCAGCTCTTTGGCCCCTTGAGTGTGGCTCTTCCACAAATACCAAGCAAAGAACTGCTTGGGAGAAGCCAAGGCATCTGGTTGGGGGTGGGTGGGGAAAGCTCCGTGGTGCAGGGCTCTTTCCAAACCTCCGCTTAAAATCCAGCTTTTTTCTCTGCCTGCGGAGCCCAGGATTTCAGAATAAAAGCAGCTCAAGGCTACAAGGAAAAGAAATTGCTGGAGCTGAAGGGGCTGCTGGTGGGAAGCCTCTGGCTTTTATTTTGAAGTGCTGAAGCCAGTGATTTGAAATCCCAACTAACCAGAGAGGGGGTGATTTTTTTTATCACAGCAGAAAGGTAAGGTTAGTAAAAAGATGATAATGTGTATTTTTAATGAAGTTAATAAATCCTCTGAATAGTTAAGGCAGGCAGTCTTTTTGTCACCAAGCATGGAGAAATATATATGCAATTAAAAATAATATATTAAATTTGTATGCCACTTGACTCCAGCAACTTAAGAAATCTGTTTCATATAAGGTTTTCAATAGCTTCAGATTA
>JAEANM010020722.1:0-12032 GCA_017656035.1 Myanophis thanlyinensis
TTTAAAAAATTTGGCTCTCAAAAGAAATTTCAATTGTTGTACTGTTGATATTTGGCTCTGTTGACTAATGAGTTTGCCTACTACTGGACTAAGGGATTAGAAAAACCTTTGCTCCTCCTCCAGGATAAAAGAAGCCTACATAAAAAGAACATCTGGCATTTTAAAGATTTGCAGTAATTTCATGAGTTACAGCAATGTTTCCCAATCACAACAAATTTAAGGTGTATGGGCTTCAACTTACATGGTTCCCTAGCTGGGAGACTCTTGGAGTTAAAGCCCCATATCTTAAAACTGTTGAGTACAGAAATGTTTGAATTAGAGAATGATTTCTTTAAACGCATTAAATATTGGTCAGTTTTTTAGTTTGTTTCATTCCAGTCAAAGCTGAAATGAATAGGAGGTAAGCACAGTAACTTTTTTCAACAATGCAAGTTATGTAATTTGTTCATGTAAATCTAACACAGGGGCAGGGGGAAGTAACCTCAACCTCTGTAAAATCCTAAAAGAACAAGTCTACAGATACAAGCCATGCAGGAATTCTTCTTTGCAGCTTTTTGGAAACTATCCTCTATAACCTCACAGAGAAACCTCCTTCCACACACATAAACTGATACATCACTTCTTTGCAATTCAACATATCACTGGTTCATAGTTCAGCATTGGCAAAATAAGTTTCTTTGTGAAGAAGTAGTTTAATAATTTTGCTAACTAAATCTAATCATTTAGATTTATTTGACTATTACAATTCACATTCTCAATGATAACGCCAAGAAGGATGTTATACACTTTAGTGTAATGCACGTAGATGTCATTGTGAGTCTGGTGCTATTCAGAGATTTGCCTTCACTTTGCATGGTACCCCATCACTACTGCTGATGATAGGCAGCAGTCCAGAGACAAATGAAATAAAAAACCAGTCTCAGGATAAAGCCATGGCCACATAGATTCTAAGTTTCAGATTCTAACAAGTCTGATGAGTGAGTCTTCTAGCTATCATATGAGTTAGAAAACAAGGGGGAAATAGTAAAAAGTAAGAGAGAAAAATATGGTCTCCACATTGCTGGTCTGAGCTCTGAGCTTGGAAATTTGGTTGCAAACATTTTGTCATTATTCGAAGAGATCATCAATGCATTTTGAAATGTGCTCATCTGTCAGAGCACAAAGATATTTAAATATCTTTTTGTGTGATGCAAATTAGTGTGGATGTTGTTTGCTTGGCTACTACTTTGGCTACACACTGTCTCCTCAAATGTCTCCTCAAATAGTGATGAAACATTTGAAATCAAATTGCCAAGTTCAGACCTCTGAAGAACAGTTTAACTACCAACCCAACCTATAAATACATTCAAATACATTTCAGGTCTCAACACTATTTTAACTTTGCCTGTAAATAGTATTTTATAATCCCAGAATGTTACTATAGATATTAAACCAAAGTATGGCCTATATGTCATTTGACTATTATTTCACATAATGTTTAACTATCATCCATGGTAGATTGGGCTGTTAGGAACCAATATTTAGGACAGGTATAAATTTCCCTTCTATAATAAATCAATAATTATATTTTGAGATCTGTTCATAGATATTCAAATTCAAATTTATTGGTCACATACACAGTCATACATTGTATGATATGCAGTGAAATGCTTATGTGTCCGCCCACGACCGCGAGTAAGTTATGGCAAAATGGGAGGGTGGGGTAGGAAATAAGTTAGTGATAGTTGCGAAGGGGGAAGTTAGATACAGTCATGGTTCCTGTTATAGTCCTGGGTGTTCTTGTGATTCCTGGTTTAGTGTCCGTATTGTCCATATAATATTTGGGCTAGCTAATTTAGTAATATTTCAAACTGGGAAGATTTAGACTACAAGCCATATTCCAGGCATGAAACTCCATTATGAACTTCTATTTAGTCATTATTGTTTTATTACAGGATGAAACAATAAAAGGCAATGATTTTTCCTGGATTTTCGTTGACAAACAAGTAACAATAGAGATGTCTTTAGCTTTTGAAGGCTTAGTCTTTTTAAATTACTTTCAAGAAAAGAAGCTTAAACCACCTAATAAAAATGGCTGAATATTCTATTTTCTTCTAGTGACAACATAAGAGCAAGCCCCACTTTCCATCAGAGAGCTGTTTTAAAATGTATTAAAACTATAGCTTATAGCAACAGTTTATTTGTATTTGATATGTAGCATGTATGTTTTCCCCTTCCCAATGAACAATTAACATTTCTCCAAAAAGCTTCTGGAAACTTAAGGATTAGTTTAAAAAAAAAAAAGCAAAATTGGATACTGTAAATGGATTTTAAAATTATGCATAATTTTAGTTTGCAGCTATTATGCATTTGCCCCAGCCACAGACTTACCTTAAAATATTGCTCATACAGACATACATTTAGTTATATTTATTTTAAATAACCTTAATCATTTGCTTGCTTTTAATTTATGACCTTGTATTACAATGTAAGCACAGATTTTAGTAATTTTCTTGAAAAAACGAATATTGTATAATAAGTAGCATTTTCCAAAAGGCACATTCTTTCATATAAATACAGAAATATTATATTTATTATTTACAAAGCCAAAATTGCTTAGGTCTACCTGAGGGCTTACAAAAGCCCAATCACTTTTCCCTGTTTAACAGATTATACTTCTCTGCCATATCATTTAAACATCTGAAAAATATTCTTTACTTCAAGATATGTTCAGCATGAGCTATTGACAAAATTTCTGTTTTGAGAAAAAGTATTGACACCATTATGAAACCAGGAGTCATTCTTATGAAAATAGTATGTTTATGTCTGAAAAGTAATTTTAGACAGCGGTTGAAAACTCAATGGTTGTTCTCTATACCAGAAAAAAAAATCACACAGTTCTGCATAGCTTCATCCAATCTGCGTGTCCACCCAATGTACAAACCAATTTCCAGGGTTCTCCAACCAACTAGTCATTGATGAGAATTCTGTAAATTGAACTAACTCCTGGAGAGTGCATTCAGTTGTGACTACTTATCCAGTAATTTGCTTGAAATCTGCTCTATGTGGAACAATTTGCCATTTAGTTTAAATTAGTATAGGCTATAGCCAAAGCACAGGCAAAAGAAGTGCATTATCGTACTTCAGCCTGTTAAAGGGTACTATTTCTTGCCATTTTATATATATTAAGTCCATTTCACTTTTTATTTAAAAGCACTGTAACACTTCCTTGCAACATTAGCCTAGAATAAGCGTCTGACTGAGATGATGGACAGAAATTGGCAGTTGAACTATATTTTCATGCAGATAAGAGGAAACATCCTCCATTATACTTGAAAGCGCAGGAATAGAGCAGAAGTTAAATGGCATTAGTTCCCATCACTTTTCATCCCACAGTATCTGAACCCTGAAATAGCTACCTCTTTGCCTTACAGAAGAAATGGCCATTCTGCATTTTGTTTTGTTTTCTTCGTAAGCTCATTATGGACCAATCAGCTATTAATAAAATAAAATAAAAATATCTCTCCCAGGGTGACTTCAGAGAAGTTAAAAAAGTTAAAATGTTTCCCAAGAGCACGCAATCAAAGTCCCTAACCCTCTTTTATCCTCATGGCACACAGTTTTTTTTTAAAAAGTGAACATTCATTCCCCCAACTGAAGTCCCCATATTGGATTTTTTACTTCCTATATCAATGTCCCTTACTGCATCTCTTACATAATTTAAGTGTTAAAGCTCCTCAAGCCATTGGTCTATTTCAGAATTAGGTATATTATGGCAGCTGGAGGTCATGCTTAATAGTTTTGGAAGAACATAAGAAATATAAAAAATGGACACAGCTACATCAAAGACATGGACAAAACTGAGGATTTTGGGAGTTTTAGCCCCAACATTATGTGGTCTGCCTACATGGTTGCAACTTGATGGCACATAATCAATCAAACCACCTCAACACTGTAAGAAATCCAGCAACCCTAATGCAAACCGAAAAAGGCAGGAACTTCTGCATATCAGTGGAGCTTAAAGCATTTTGGGGACAGAAGTTCTGATCTTTCTAGTAATTCAATGTTTGCTGCCTCTCCTCCTGAAATTTAATCAGATAAATTATAATACTAATGTAAGAAATGAATCTGTTTTATTTTCAATAAAGGAATGAACTTTAACAACTAATAGAAGCTTGACTTTGATCAATACTCACCCCTCCCATCTTAAATGATTTTTCCTATAGAATAACCTTACTAAAATGTAGTGTCCTCAATGTTTCCATCATCCCCAACCACCCATCAATTCTATTAAATTATTTTTATGTTTGCATTCACTTATGTGGAGGAAAAATAAACAGAAAATTATCCATTAGATGGGATATATGTGGAGTACGTCTGGATTTTCAACCACAGAGACAAATTTGACTGCTTTAGTTAGCATAAATCAATATATGTTGCTCATTCAAGAATGACATAGCTGAAAGCAGAAAAGAGGTCAACTTTTCAAAGAGAGAGACAGTCAGTCCTCAATACAATAGCTGTATAATGCAGGTATATGGACAAAGCTCTATCCTTTAAAGCTCTCCTTGATTTATAAATCAAACTATTTTATAGTAGCTGCAATCTGTTCCCTTTTTCAAGAAACTGAGTTAAAACATAGTTAAAATCTTTCTTTGAGAATAAAAGCCTAAGAAGACATAGGCAATGAAAAATGAATATAGAAATGATTTAGCCAATATGTTAGGAATTTATCTAGAAGAATTTATCTAATAAAGAAAGAATTCTCTTCATATTTATTGCTAGCTTGTATGGAAGTAGCTACATTAAAGACAATTGAAAGTTCAAGAAATGAAAAATCCAGACTAAGTGAATAAATATTGTTTAAGATATGACAAGAGAAATAAGGTGGTTTATTATAAACAGTAAGAACTGTGTTACTAGGTCAGTATGTTAGATTTCATCTAGCATTCTCTTTCCAGTGGCTAAACCCATACTTCAGGAAACTTACAAATCATAGAAGAGTATTGTGCTAATAATATTTTTCAGCTCACATCCCTCATCTATACTATTCCAAAAGCATAGTTCCTCAGATACTCAAACTAATTATATAATCAAAGAGATTTAGAACAATGATTTAGAAATGATAATGGCAACTATTGTCATTCCTCTTTTCTTGAGGGCACAATGAGGTCAGTTAAAGGTTAATGACCTTTGCTTGCACATTTCCCTCTAAAACCTAGCAGGGGGCAGGACTCTGCTGTAATTCTTTATCAATCCATATTATTTGAACTTTATTATCTTGTGCTGGTGAAATCACAGAAGGGAAGTATAAAGGACATCTATTCCAACCTCTGCAAGATACTTGCCAAGCCTCTTCTTAAAAAAAAACTTCAAGAAACAGACATATAACCTGTAGGCTAGACGTTTCTACTAGTATCACCATGAAGAATTTTTTAGTTTTATTTAAGGGAAATCTTGGTAGTTGCAATATATACCCATTATTTCTGGTCCTAGTTTCCATGGCAATGAAATCTAGTTCCATAATGCCTTCCCTAGTATAGCACCTTTTAATGTACCTGAAAACTGATATTGTGTCTTTCCTTAGTTTTCTTTTCTTCAGACTGAAAATTCAAGCTCCTTCACTTTATTCTGACAAAATAGGTCGTCGAGTCTCTGTATCTTCTGAAAATGTGGTGCCCATAATCATATATGTTAAAAGCATATATATTAAAAGCATTTTTTTACAAAAATAAAAATAATTAGTTGTTACTGAGAAATATTTTTTTAATAATATAATGCTCAACAGATCAAATAGTTTGGAAGAGGTTTCTTTCTAAAATATACAGGGAGACCCAAAGAGAACAGTTAACTTTACCCCAAAATTAAGATAAGAATTGCAATTGAGAAACATTATTTAATTTCTACACAGGTTCTTCCTTTTATATCCAGAGTGGAATTCAATAGAATAATAAAGAACCATCAACAAAATCAACTATCTTTACAGATTGTACGTACATATGTTTTAAAAAGTTAATTTAAAAAAAATCAAACTGAAAGGCAATCTAAAACAACAGCTAATTATTATCCTATAGATGACTAAGTGATGAAGATGCATCTTTTAAAGAAAAGTAGTGATGGAACCAGCCATTGAGAAGGTCCTGGTAGAGCCACCACAATGTCAACCAGATTGAAAGCGGAACCAGCGGCAGGGCCTTCATTCCAGAGTTGAGTATAAGGACTGAATTACACCAGATGACTTAAGTATCTTGGCCATTTCCAACACTGTCATAGAACAATTAATAGATAGGAGCATTTTACTGTTAATAGGGCAGTGAAGCGGTTTGTATTTAGAAAAAAATGGCTTTTATGAAATGAATTAACGCTAATTTCCTATTTCATTTTAGCAAAATCCACATTCTCTGTGGCTTTTGGTACACAAAGGTTTTTTTTTGTTACATAAGATTATATAAGCACTGGAGTTTAGTTTTAGACGAACACCTAAAGACCTGAGAATCTTTGCCAATTCCAAAGATGAGCAGTTTTAGCAGGCATTTTTAGCATGTCAGACACTTGTTTTGTATTTTTCTTTTTATACCTACAAAAAGGCATCACCAAAGATTGCAGGTTGAGGAGCTCCAAACCTTGTTTCCCAACAGGTTTGAGAGAAAGCAAAGAAACTTTCCAGAGGCTATTTTAGTACATCCCACTGTCAACTCAGGTCCATGAAGATTGAGCTACCTTACCAAGAAAAGGGGCATTTAAAAAGCAAATGTGCAAGAACATCTGACAGAGTAACCTTGTCCAAATCTGTACTCTCATGATAAGTTATACCACAATACCCAATCATGGATCCATGTGTGGCTCATGGGATTTGTAGTTGGACACATCGGGATACAACCAGGTTATGGAAAAGCGTTTTTCCAGAAATGGCTTCTTACTCCAAATATAGTACTGAACATAAAATCTAACAGATATTTAGCTTATTTTCCTACCCAGAACAACACGCAATATATGCCTGCCTTTTTTCTTAATTGTAATGCATCAATGTGCTGAAATCAAGAGGGCCCTCCCGCACTGCACACATCGGGGAAAGGTGAATCTTTCACGAGGAAACAATTGGGGAGGGAGGAGAAAGGCAATGCCGATCGCCGTAGCATCGCGGCTGCTCTGCTGCTAGAGGGAGAGAATCCAACACTCCGGCACAGAAAGCCAGCCAAGTGTGAAAATGAAGCCCCTGTGCGGCCAGGGGGCGGGGAGCGAGCCCCAGAGCAACAAAGCGGGAAAAGGTTTCGCAAGCACAAAGCCCAACTCCGGTAACAAAAGCCCCCAGGCTGCTCCTTAGCCAGGCGCTCCGCCGGCGCCGCTTCGGTAGCTTCTCTCGGCGGCGCTGGTGGCAATAGCGGGCGCCGCCCCCTTTCCGGGCAAGAACCGAGGGTGGCTCGGATCGGTTTTGTTTCTTGAAGCCAGCCGCTGCAGCCCCTCCCGGATCCCCGCACAATACTCTCAGTTCTCGGAGACGATGCCCGAAGGGGGTGGCTACGCTTCACCGCCGCCCCACACAAAAGCGTGTCCGCGGCCCCTGCCCCACTTGCCTCCCGTCCTCACCGACCTTGAGCCGCATCGGGCGCCGCCAAGGTTTTGGTCACCGCCTTCCACACGTTGCAGCCCAGCAGGCAGAGGAGAAGTGCCGCCGCCGCCGCCCTACTCATTTTTCCCCTGCCGTGGCAACCGCGGCCGCTGCCGCCGGGAAAGGAAGAGGAGGCGGGGAGGGAGGGGACCGTCGGAGCCGCTGCCCAAGAGGAGGTAGGAGGAGGTGTGAGTAGAACGCATCAGAAGCTGGCTTCCTCCGCGTGGCCCACCGTGATGCCCCTTGCCCACGCCGGAGGCTGCCGCTGCCGCTTCCGCTGGAGAGGCCGCATTGTCACCTTCGCGCTGAGCGCCGGCACCGCTGCGCGGGCCTCGGTTGCAGCGCGGCGGCTGAGCGGGCTGCGAGGGGAAACGAACAGCGGGTGTCTCTCCCTAAAGAGGCAGCGAGGCTCCTCCACCATCCTCAGTTTGCTTAACCCCTTCCTTTCTCTCTGCCTTCCACAGCTCTCTCCTCAGCTCAGAGAAGGCGAGCCAGCCAGAATTTCGGAGCTCCCCCTGCTGACTAGCTCGAGGGTCGTTTCTACCATCGCGCTCCAGAAGCCCAGGGCTTGGAGTGACATTGGGTTGGTACTGCAGGAGTTAGGATGCTGGTCTAATTAGGAACATACAACTTACCTGTAACACCATGCAAGCAGAAACACTTTATTTTGGTGTGTTTTAGAGTTAGTCTTACAGTACTCCTGGTGATTACCTGGACAAATCCCTGCAATTGGCGGGGAGGGATATTTCAGAAACAGTTGACCATTTCCCAGCACTTCCTAGAACTGACACATTGGCCCAAGGTCAATCCAAGCCAAAAGTGGGACTAGATCTAGTTCCCACCACAAAAACAACTGGCTATTCGAGGTGGGGACGTGTCAGGCACCTAGATTAACAGAAACAAATTTATGGGGAAGGTTCATGGGACAGCCTATCTTTATCAACAGTTAATGTTGCAATATTATCCTTGGACAGGTATATTTATCTTCATTTATATTTTTATCATGTAAAATGCCAATTTTATTTTCAGATAGTTGTCAGCATTTATATTCTGAAGATACTATGCAATCAATGGTTTTTATGTTATATGTGTCTCTTTTTTAAATTATTGTTGATATCACCAATCTTTCAATAGTAGTAGAAAGCAAGGTGTAAATATTTTCAGAAAAATTAAAACATATATTCCATAAATCTCTTCCACCATACATGACATTTTTGGCATTAACTACAAATGAGAAATTTGATTCATATTTAACAAAGTTGTTAAAGTCAATATTTCCTGCACTAGTATACATATCTGGAAATCTCTACTTTTGTGATAAGTAGTTTTATTCAGTTTCCTGAATAAAAATAAGGATAAAGATGGACGAGGATGTATATTGGGTGAATGTGAACTGCTTGGTGACAATAGTACCGGTATGCAATCTCCCCCACCACACATTTGGATGTAAACATTCTAAACTGACATGTAAATGGAAGGAAATAAATTTGAAAAAATGAAAAACTGGCAAAATAACTTGACAAATTTATTAGGTTCTACTTAAAACTACTCCCAGTACAGATTAACCATTTCTCTTGTTCTCCCCCTTTTTCTCTCGCCTCTTCCCTTCCTGCACCTGACTCAAGAACAACTTTGAACAGTTATTCAAAGAACAGTTTAAAACAGAAAAACAAAAGAACCTCAAGCTGCATATCAACTAAGGGTTCCAACAGCAACCTATCCCTAACGACCTGGGAGACCAAGGCCTAGTTTTTAGAGATTTCCAAGCTAGCACCAAGTGTTACAATTTGTGAGTTTGGAAGTTGAGCAGTGTCCCCATGAAATAAATATCAATGAATATATGTGGGCTCTCCATGGATCTCCAGGGCAAAATCATTCCACATCATTTCACATTCCCAGGTCCTGTTCAGCACTAATCTTATTCTCATCATTCTTGACAAGCTAGTTGTATGGGCAAGAGTTTTTTACAGCTACTATTAAGTACCCCTCCTTTAGCATGGTTTAGATTAGATAAAATTGTTTAGATTATTTTTAGAAAGGAACTGACAATCTCTGCATGGATATATCTTGCATCTGCCCCTATGCTGCAACAACCATACTAATAGAATTACTTTATTAATATATTATTCTGTTTTTTGTTTCCATAAATTCATACTATTTCTTTCATCTTTCCACCCTTTTCTTTGCCTCATGGAGGCAAAATGGCAAGGAACTCCTCCCCCACAAATTATTTCTTAAGAAAAGGTCACATAAACAATATTTCAGTGCCTGGAGGTTGAATCATGGCAAGTGGACTTATTTTCTTGTTTGTTTGAAATGTTTCACCACTCATCCAAGTAGCTTTTTCAGTCTGAGCAACTTGGTTAGGGGAATCGGAGTAGGCAGAGAGCCATTGGAATGTACCAATTTCTAAAAATTTAAGCGTAGGTGATTCAGGTAATGTGCTACTTTTCTTGCTGTCTGTTCATATTCCCACCCCAACCTCAGGGGTTCTTCCCTAAAGTGCAGGCAATATGTCGATGAAAATTTTCATTCATCCAGGTCTGAAAACTGAGTCATGGCAACTGGACTAATTTTCTTTTGGTTTGAGATATTTCACCTCTCATCCAAGCAGCTTCTTCAGTCTGACTAAGTTTGTTAAGGAAATCTCAGGTAGAGAGTCATTAGAATGTACCAAGTCCTAAAAATGAGTAGAATCTTCATTAATATAGTGTTATGCAATTTGGGGAAGAAACCCTGAAATTGGTGTGGGAATATAAAAGCAGCAAGATTAGACTACAGAACCACCTACCTGTCAATTTTTAGAAGTTGGTACATTCCAACGACTGCCTACTTATATTCCTCTAACCAACTTGCTCAGATTGAAGAAACTACTTGGATGAGTGGTGAAATGTCTAACCAACAAGAAAATAAGTCCAGTTGCCATGACTCAGCTTTCAGGCAATTCTACTTAGATGACTGAGATTCTTCACTGAAATATTTTACTGCATTTTCTTTTAAAATTTTGATAGAAAAATAGGTGCCTGGATGAGTTGCCTAGGAGTGTTAGAAGTGCAATAACATGGCAGGAACAGCAGTGATTAGAAAGGTAGCATCAAGAATATATAATACTCTGCTAGCAATTAAAGCAGGAAGATTGGCTGGGAATTCTGGGAGTCCAAATATCTTAAAGTCGCCAAGGTTGAGAAACACTGGTCTAGACCCTTAATTGTTCAAATCAACATTTTAGTCCCCATTTTGTTATTTTCTAAAAATAATAGCTCTTGTTCTTAAAATTACTAAGTGTGTCTTGTCCAGGATGGAAAAAAAAAAATCCGGATAGGGGTTTTTTGTTTGGAGGGCAGGGGAGTTCTTAACTCCAAAGAAAGCAGCAAAAGCAACATCCTAAAATAATACAGATAGGCATTGACATCTGTACTTTGTAATCTTGGCTTCTCTCCTGAATATGTAGGCCAATTAACACTAAAGAAGGCCTAATCAATAGTAAAAGATAGAAAAATGATCTCTGGGGTTCTTAGTGCTTTCTGAGCCTGGTAGTTTTCTTGCAAACATTTCATTACTGAACTAGATAACATCATCAGTGCTAGAAGGGAGTTGGGTTTTGTCTTATTTTTATATACTATTGCTAGCTGGATACCCGTGTTTCACAATGAAACTATGTCAGTGGTTGGCAAACACATTAGTCAACAGAGCCAAATATCAACAGTACGACGTTTGAAATTTCTTTGAGCCAAATTTTTTTAAACTTAAACTATATAGATAGGTACATTGTTATTAACTTAATTAGGGTACTCCTAAAATGGCCTTTGCTAAAAACGGCCTCAATCTGATTGAGGTATGTTCGCTGAGGTTGACCCCTTTCAACTCTCCCATCCACACTCGTCTTGTATACTTGTTTCGTCTCCTTTTGTTCATTCTCTCTATATGTCCAAACAATCTCAAAAATACCTTTCTCAATCCTCGACACTACATCTACTTTTACTCCACGATGTTCCCTAAAATTAACTTAATAAACTTTACTTAGAGTTTTAAGTCAGTTAAACTATAGATATGTTGAATAAAATTTGATATCATATTTAATAACAATATTATTTATTGATAAAATTAATTTCCTTGCAATTTACCAATTCTGGGACTCCATGCATCTTTCAGCTGAGAGACACTGATCTACCCCTTGGGTTCTAGTGTGGTAAATCCCTGCTTCTATAGATGTGGTGCTTAGTGCCTAGTCTTGTGCTGTTATGATCAATGATCAGTGCTAATTTTTACAAGCACACCAGGAATAATTAAAAATGATTTTTCCCTCATTTATTTACTAGTAGTAGAAACAAAATAAGCAGCCATAAATGTCACCTAAAGCTGGAACTCTATATTTGGATTCTGATGCATATTTATTGTTGTGAATGGTTTTGCAAAACAGTGGCTGGGAAAACTTGCCACAGAT
>JAEANM010020723.1:0-12031 GCA_017656035.1 Myanophis thanlyinensis
ACAATTAAGATGAATGTGCTACCTAGAATTTTATATTTATTCCAGACAATTCCAATTAAATTAGGGAAAGAGTATTTGACGACTTAAATAAAATAGTGTTGAAATACATTTGGCAGGGCAAAAAGGCAAGAATAAAACTTAAATTATTACAGGATGTAAGACTATGAGGAGGATTTGCCTTGCCTAATTGGAAAATTTACTATCAGGCAGCAAGTTTAATGTGGGTCAAGGAATGGATAACGTTAAGGAATAGTATTGACCTTAGAAGGCCACGACCTGCTGCTGGGGTGGCATGCCTTCCTTTGGTATAAGGGTACCAAAACACAAGGGTATTTTAGAATACATTATATTCGAGAGGCATTGTTATCAAATTGGGAAAAGACTAAAAGCAATAGTATTCAAAAATTCTGCTTTGGTTGTCAACAATTGAGGCTTTTACATATCCAATAATATACAAACAGAATAGTTAGATGTCAAGAGATATTAAATGAAAAGAGTGGACTTAAATTGATGCAAGCATTGCAGGAACAAGGTATGAAGATGAATTGGTATTCCTATGTGCAAATACAATCAAGATTTGTTGAGGATTTGAAAGTAGAAGGTTTTTATGATGAATTAAGCGACTTAGATAAAATTCTAATAGGCATTGATGAAAAATGATTGAAAAACTATATGGGTTTTTATTAGAAATTAAAATGGATGAAGAGCAAGTCAAAGAAATGATCGCCTGGTGAAAAAAAAATGGTCATGGGATAGATTTAGAGAAATGGCAAAAACTATTGTCTCAAAACTATAATTAATCCTTCTAATACTAATCCAAGGTTGTGACATTAAGCTTGAATGCATGTGGCATATTTATTTTACAGGTGGAATCTGAATAAAATATTATTGGTTTGGTCATTTTTCTTTCTTTGGCCGGTTAAAAAAGGTTGTTTTATAACATATATATACTTCTGTTGATGAAAGCTATGATACTAGTCAAAATCACAGTCATCACTTAGAATAAATTCAAATACCTCAATTACAGAAAATGAATTTTAAAGAAAGACAACTCCCCATGAAGCATTATAATATTTTATATAGAGAAAACTTGAACTATTTTTTAACCTGTGTCTTTCATTTCTGTGTAGTCAGTTATAAGCAAAGTATATGCATCTAAAATAGATATTTCTTTACTACTGTTCTCAATTTTTTATTTTCTAGGAAATGTCTTCCTATCAATTTTTTGTCAAGGACATTTTACACTTTTTATCACAGAAATGCTAGCATGCTGCAAATGATTCCAAAATCCATACTAGCACATGTAATTACTTATTGTAGGATGGAAATAGGCAAATATGCATTCTCTGTTTTCAACTGACTCTATTTGACTAATAATAACAGGCTATGGAAACTATAATCCAAAATCTATAGTGGGTATTCCTTATTTAGGGAAATGAGTTATTAGGCCCCACAATAGTCTGCCATAAATAAGCCTTGAATATACCATGTTGCTCCCTTTTATGTCACAAATTTGGGGCGAAATAAACTTGTATATTGTGATGCATTTTTCTATTTTTGTAGAAATCTTTGTACCATGCATGATATATTTTTTTATTTAAGAATCCAATAAAAACTACCAGAAATAATCTAGGATTTGAAATCTTGAGATTCTTGTTTTAGGACTAGAGAAATATTACTTTCTTTCATGTTTTACACAGAAGTATATTAACAGATTATGTCTGCATACAACTATGTTTGTGTAAAACTATTTCCTCCAAATACAAGATGCATACTGTGTAGTATATGTTAATATTGAGTTACATATTGTCAATGGTTCAACAATCAGAAAAAATTGCTGTGCTTTATGACTGCTAGTGACACACTGTGACTTCATCTTGGATCAATGTCAAAGGTAATCAACCATATGTTAGTGTAAATGGTGATAACATTGCAGATGAATACTTATTAAACAATAAATACTCAGTATTGAAACAATAGCAACTATCTGGTATGGCTGATTCAGGTGAAAAACCCAGATAGGTATGAACCTAACCAATTTAATAATTTTATCCCTGCAGTGCTATAATATCAAGGGTAGATAGTCTGATACTTCTCAGCACTTTTCAACTTGTTGTGAACTTACAAAATATATTTAAAAATACCCTTTAAACAGGCTTACAATTAAAGATAAACCCAAGGAATGATTAGTTAGAATGTGTCAATTGAACTTCAAGGGCAGGCCTCCTTGGGGTTCCATTGCCTGGACATTGTCGTCCAGCAGCCTCAAGGGTTCGAGCCTTCTCTGTGGGGGCACCCTCTCTTTGGAATGAATTGCCCCCAGAGATCCGGACCATCACAGACCTGCTGACCTTCCGGCGCACATTAAAAACCTATTTGTTCCAACAGGCCGGTCTGGCCTAGCATTAATTATTTTGGGGTTTTAAACTGGTTTTAAATTTTATAATTTTTCATATTTTAATTATCCACTCAATTTACTTCTTTTAATTGGTTTTAATTGTTATTTATTGTTTCCTTTTAGATGGTTGTACACCGCCCCGAGTCCCTTCTCGGGAGAGGGGCAGTTTATAAATCCAAATAAATAAATAATAAATAAATAAGACAAAGCAAACAATTGTTTGCCTCTCAGCTGATTCCATCATAGTTAAAGTTCCCCATTACTATTTTGGTATGCTGCATACACAGTATAGCTAACAGATCAAAATTTCCTCTGTTTATTTGGGTGGCCTCTGGTATACACTTACACAATGCCGTTCTCCCTCCCCCCTTTATATCAACCCATATGCATTCAAAGAGGCTTTCATCCTTGATTTTATGAATTTCTGTAGAGGTGTAGTGATTTCTTATGCAAATAAGAAATTAAGATCTAACAAAAGAGGAGGTGGGTAGAACTCCATTCCACTTTTCTTAGGTTTCTTTTAAACTGTTTATATCTTTCCAAAAATGCATTCCAACAGTTTCATCCCACCAAGTTTCAGTAATGATAACTATGTTACACCTGCCCTCATGAACAAGGTCACTTTGTTTGCTCCTCAAACTTTGAGCAATAGTGTACATGTATTTGAGTCCTTTATTGGAGAGCCTGCATTTGCTTTCTACATTTCCTGTTTTGTATCCAAGTTCCCCTTCCCTCCCCCTAACTAATTTTTTGATTGGTTGTCTTGGAATTTTTGCTTGGAATATCTCCTAAAGATCTTACTGATTGGTTATCCTTTCCCTTCAGTTTTAGATTAAAGCCTTGTAGATAAGTTAAACCACTCATTTTCCAAACAGATTCTTCCTGGTTCTTGTAAAGTGCAGCCTATCCCCTGCCAGAAGCCCTTCCTGTAAATAATATAGATGTGACCTAGGAATTAGAAGTCTCTTAATGGCACCATCTCTTAAGCCAATGGTTTACTTCTAAAATCCCCAATTCCCTCATTGGATGTTCACCTTCCATTGAAAGTACATATGAAAAAAAAACATGTGTTCCTAACTCATGCCAAGCTGCTCATAATATCTTAATATTGTTTTCAAGTTCTTTGTTGTATCATTCATCCCCATATGAAAGAGGAAAAAAGTTAATAATCTGTAGACTTAATTATTTTAGTAAGGTTCTCAGTCATATCTTTGATTTTGTTTTTGGGATACAACATACCTTCTTAGACTGATTGTCTGATTTACAAATTTCTGATTCCATTTCTCTGAAAAATGAATCTCCTATCACCCAAAAACATCTGATGATGTCCCTTCTCCAGATATCTCCATGTCAGCTGAAGAAACAAAGAATGTGCTGGAGCAATATAATTGAGCAGTGGCTGGAATTGGGTGATTCTTTTTTACGTAGAATCTAACCCCAAAGAAAATAAACCTTGGAAAAGAGACTCTTTGAAATATGTGTTAAAGCGGCGATTAACTATAGAAGAAAAAATTTACAGACCCAAAAAGGAATTAAAGGAAGAGTGAAAAAATTTAAAATACAGAAGTAGTGGTTTTTAAAATATTGGTAATATTATGAAAAAGAATTTTAAAATTCTGGAATTATATGTTTGACAATGGATTATTGGTGATAATTGTCAGATTTGGTGCAATGCTGGAAACTTAAGCTGAAGACACCATTTGCTGGTGAATGGAACATATGTTATATTTCTGACCCTGGGAAAAGTACTGATAAAAAGTGGAAAAAACAACATCATCTGGGTGACTACTGTGCTATCTACTATTCTATATTTGGTAATTTCCTGGTTATTGGAAGCTTAACTGGGAGACTTTGGAGACATTTAAACAAAATGATTTTTAAATACTAGGCTCTACGATTGAAACTACAGAGTGGACCTAAGGAGACACTTGGAAATTTTCCTGGATTACTCAAAAGGAATTAATTGACTAACTGTGGAATACAAAGAAACTGTATAAAAACTGTATTCTCTGAGGAGCAACGCAAGGATCAAGTAAATGGATTCTAAGTTGTCTTTTTGAGATCATAGATATTTAAGACTCTGGGGTGGTGATGGACCACTGAGATAAAATTGAACAATATTTGGACCAATTAAAATAAGACAAGATGTTGCATCAGGGGAAATGACTGAATTCCCAAAAGAAATAGTTTTGATATTCCAAAATACCTATGACATGTTAACAAGAAATCACAGGAAGACGAGGGGCTTATTACATGACATAGTTGGGAAAGCAGAAAATGTTCAACAAGGGACAATTAATGTAGATAAAACACAGGAAATAGAGGAGATAACAGAAAGACAAGAGGAAAAGATAGAGCAGATAAACCAGCAAATAAAACAAGAAGGGAAGAAGGCGAAGACAATAAAGACTCATGAAATAAATCAAGAGAAATACATAATAAGAGAACCAAAAATGGAACTGGAAAAACAGAAAGGTATCTTTGAAAGACAGCAAATCCTCTGGATGTTTGGCAGCAAAACATAGAGATGGTAGAAAGATCTGTGTTAAATACGAAGGATTCAGATAGAGATAAAGACCCAAGGGAGGAATATGGGAGGCAAGTTAAAAAGTAAATAAGAATTCAAACACTAAAGGGGGCAAGAGATGACGGTTAGAAAAGAAATACTTTTCAATGTAAGATAAATGTTATTAAGAGCTAGAATAAAGGTAGAAATAAGATAAAGAGAAAATATTATTATGCATATTTTTATACAATATTCTAAAAGTAATAGCTAGATATAAGGATTAGAGGTTGAAAGATGGTATTAGTATATATGTTTAAATAATATTATTATTGTCATTAGAATGGCATACTAAAACATGAACAACAAAAGTGTAAGATCTTTTTTCTTTCTAATACAAATATGTATAATAATATTAAAATTACAGAAGTATGATTAATGTACTTAGATGAATGATATCCAGATGACTCACTGATGATGTATGATTTTGATGAATAAATAAATAAAAGAATGATACATGTAAGAAATGAAATACTCCCTAGAAGATATCGCTAAAGTAAGTCACCAACCTGTATAGCATAGAATCAAGTACTTACATAATTTGCATGCAGGACTGTGAAAAATTCAGGATTGGTAATGAACTTTACAGCTGGTGACTGTAGCAATAAAGTGATTTTTTGAGAATTCATCGGTGAAACAGATATTTCTCTCCTAATTTCTGAAACAAAATAGTAAATTTATAAATGATAATAAAAAGGTATTTGTATTATTCCAGTCTTCATATCTTTTGCTCTTTCTTATTCTCCTGAATGAATTCATACATAATCCTTCTCTTTCCCAATGCATTGTTTAAAATGTTTATTATTACCATTCTTTTCCAATTGTTAGGACATGTTTTTTCTTACTATACTAATTTTAGCTTTAAAAATAATTTTCAGTGTAATAACAAATTTATTTAAACAATCTTTACCAATCACTGTTAAAGGTTAATAGTGTTTAAGTGTTTAGAAAATTAACAGGACAATATACAAATATCTGGAAGCTACCATGACTTGAGTCTCTAATTTATATTTCCAACAAGCTTTTAAAAAAACTCTGTTGAACACTTAGTATATCAATATGAGCAAAATGAAAAGATACTTTTGGATAATATTATCCACAATCTTAATCCTGCACCAATACTATATTTCCATTCCATAATAATAAAATATGTGTTTACTAAAAGACATTCCAAAAATTTGTTGATATACTTAGAAATTATATCTTAGAAATACAGTTTTAAAATAAGATCAGCAGATATTATGTGCCATTATGATGATGATGATGATGTTATCCATTCAGTTGTGTCTGATTCTTGGCTATAGATATGGGCCAAGTCTCTCTACATCATATGCCACAAGTCAGTGTTAATTCTTAATGACCAAGTATAGCCTACATATTTTTTTAAGACAATCTTTCTTCTAAGTGCGCAACAATTTCAGGTACACTTCCTTCAGTGTTTTTCAGCATTATTTTGATAAAACTAGATCTTTGCACAGTGTTCAAAGTATAATCATTTGACCTTGGTAATGTGTATCTCAAGAGGAACTCTGGCTTGACTTTTTTAATGATCCATTTGCTTGTTTTTGTTTTTTACTATTATGATATTCTCAGGAGTCTTCTCCAACACCAAATTTTAAAATATCTTATTATAGGAGCCATGGTGCTCAGTGATTAGAATACAGTAGTGCAGGCTAATTCAGCTCGCTTCCAGGAGTTCAATTCTCATTGGCTCAAAGTGACTCAGCCTTCTATCCTTCCAAGATCAGTAAAATGAGGAGCCAGATTGTTGGGGGCAATGTGCTGTGTAAATTGCTTAGAGAGGACGGTAAAGCATTATGAAGTGATATATAAGTCTGAGTGCTATTGCTGTATCCTTCTTTTTCAAAACCCAAGTTCCATTTTCATGCACAGGGAAAATATTTGCTTGCATGATTTTGAACATATAGCTTGCATTTTAAATATCTTTTTCAAGACCATTGTTCTTCTAATCAAATATTAGTCTGCATTAGTCTATGTGTTGATGGTTGATCCTAAAAGGACCTTCAGCATTTTCATTATTAATTCTAAGGCTATTTCCTTTATCTGTTATCATTGATTTGATATTCTATATATTTAACCTTAGTCCCATTTTTTTCACTCTGCTTCTTGACTTGTTACTAGAATTTGCAGACCACTATTAGGTATTAGCAAAAGGCACTTCACTTGAAAATAATCTCAGTTTGTTATGTGAGACAAATCACAACTATTTACTAGCTCCTCTTGAACTGAAAAATATTTAGCAACTTCAGATGCTTTTTTTTTTCAAAGAACAATTCTAGTTTGTTAGACACTCACACATGCATATAATGTCTGCTTGGTTACAAAAAATATAAAAGAAACAAGAATGTATCCATGTTTTGCAATAAAAGCAGACACAACATGCTGCATGGTAAACAGATGTAATAAACACACTCTTTGAGTAAAAGTATTACATTTTCTCTAATGCCAAACATTACAACTGCAGTGTACAGAAAATGAGACATTCATTGCAACAGAACTAACATCTTAAAACACAAAAACTAAGCCAAAACCAAGCTTTTGTTACATATAAAGTAACAAAAGCAGTAGGGCTCTAGTACCAGTTGATACACTTCTCAATTTTCTAACATGCAATTTACACTTTTGAACTATCTGTCTATTTAGAAATGATTTCCATAATCATGATGACTTCCTTGGAATTCCCTCACTTACAATTTGAAATGATTAGAGTTACTGCTAAGGATGTAAGCTTCCCTTTGCCCAAAGTTGCTCTTTCGCCTCTTAAATGGAGGATTTATTTAAACATTATTATGCTTAAATGTTATTTATTTAACATTTTAAATGAAAAATATTGTAATTTTTATGCATAGTGAAGAATACCATCTAGCTACACAAAATGCCTTACCTGTATTTGCCTGGGAAGGGTCTGTTTCAGAATCAGTGCCTTCTCCAAGAGGGAGTCTTTCCATATGACTGCTGATAGGAGCGTCCTCTTCTGTTCTGTCTGTAGCAATAGTTCGCTGTATATTTTGATATCTTGAAGAAATAGAAAGATATTAATCACCTACACCTCTGAAATTAGGAAAAGAAACATTCCAATATGTCTGTGTGTCTATTTTTAAAATTCAGCTGGAATGAGAATTTTAACATGTAAAATTATGCCTTTTTGTTCAAATACATGCAGTAACATAAAATATATAGTTAAAACATAGAATTCAAATTAAGCATAAAACCATAATCAATTAAAAAGAATAATATAAAATAATAATTTAAAAATGTGTACAATCTTTTAAAATGCCTTGTTAATTGCCAAGTTAACTGTATCAAAAAAAGCTTTTCTGTCAATTGAATATAAAACCAATGCTGCTGATAATTTGCTCCATTTCATTTTTTCAGAAAGAAAGTAATACTTTGGAATTAACAACACCCATCTAAGGGGAAAATACTCAAGATAGATATTATGGCTCTTTATTTTCTATCTTTCTGTTCCAGTAAACATTCAGATTAATATAATTTAAAAACCAAAAGTACTTTCTTCCCTCTTGATTGGACATCACTTTAGAACGGCTTTTTCATGTTTCATGTGCTCCATTTAAACCAGGGTCATATAATCAATATTATTCAATTTGAAGTTTCCCAACAAAACTATAAGGACCACTTATAACATCTTCTAACCCTTTTTGTTTCATAGCAATCACGATGGAAAATGCCCCACTTTAAATTTCAGTGCTTTTAAGAATATCCTACCGAGAAGTTTATAAGTTTACACAAAGAAGGGATCCTACTGATCTTAAAGAAGAGTTTATATAGTGAAGACATTCTGAAAATATATAGTAGGCTTAGCCTAATATCATAATTAAGATAAGCATTATAAGGGCAATCAGTACAAAAGTGCTACAAAAGGGAAAACATACATTATTGCTTTTCTAGCCCATTATACTGTAGTTACTGTGCATTATTGCTTAAAGTACTATATTGCTCAAGGCCATCTCCCATGCTATTTCTTTAACCTCAGGAAGACTTTACTACAGACATGTGGGTTTAACCTATAATTTTATTTCATTTGTGTACACACACACACGCACGCGCACACACACACACACACAGGTTTTAAATTCCTTAAGTCATCTTGAGCATTGCATAAGTAATGCAAGAGTAAGACAAAAACATTTCTTTAAGTAATCCCACTTTGTAGGAGCGGCAGAGCAAAGAGGGGCGCCTGAAGTGGTCAGGGGGACAGGCAACTCCCCTGGAGGATCATTGGGCTGAAAGTCCCCTCAGCCACAGTGGAACAAACCGGCAGCCAGAAATGGCTGCCACAAAGACCAGAATGACAACTGAGCCATTCAACATCTAAGACTGGAGCAGGAGAGAAGCTGCATACAGCTGTGGAACTGGGTGAGAAGATCCTTTATTTTCTTGAACTTAAACCCCGAGAGACTACCTTAAAATAAAGCTGCCCAGATTTGTTCTGATTGCTGCTTAAGCAGCGAAAAGGAAAAAAAAATCTGAAAAAAAAAAGGCTGAAGCTGAGACAGAAGGAGATTTAAAGGAGAAGGACATCAAAAGACTTTCAACAAAGGAATTAGGAAATTGAACCTTCACTGTAAAAAGCACTGTACCTGAGAATAGGCATTTCTAAAGATGCTGGAATGATGGACTTAAAAGATTTTGTAAACTTGGAAATGATGAAACATTGAAATAGACGAGGATCGATTTTCCTAAGAGGGATCCCTGCTGGAAAAGTGACTTTGCAGTACCACCTGCTGAGAGGAGGACTCCACACCCTAACAAGAGCATATAAAGACTAAAACTGTACAGGATTATGATGAATCTACTTGCTAAAAGGGGTTAAGGAGCTGGAGACAGGGAGAAAAAGAAGTAATCAATTGTTTTGTTTTTGGAACATTTCAGAATTATAATTCAAAATTGTGAGAAATGTGCCTCTGCATAGGAGAGTGAACATAATACTGGATATACAGATAAATATGGACTTCTATAAATGAATAGAGAAAAGACTAAAGAATTTATAATGTTTCAACAAGAAGAAAAGGATAGTTGGGAGGAGTTGATATTGTCTATATGGGACATATGGGAAATGATGTAAACAGAACACAAAGATTTAATCATCAGGCTGGAGACTATGGATAAAAAAATGGAGACTATAATCCAAATTATAACAAGAAAACAAGACAAAATATTCAAGTTGAGGGAGAAATGAATAAAAATGTTGTAAAGAGAAAAAGGGGGACACAAAAAAAATTCAAGAGGTGGGTTCCGGTTCCTGTTCCGGTCAATGGCAGTCAGGAAAGAGGCTAGCTCCTCTCCCCCATTGGTCTTCCCCCACTTGTGGGCTCCATACAGAGCCTAACACCACTTTGTAGGAGCAGTGGAGCAAAGAGGGGCACCCGGAATGGTCAGGGGGACAGCACAACTCCCCTGGAGGATCCCTGGGCTGAAAGTCCCCTCAGACATGGTGGGATGAAGATGGTCAGAAATGGCCACCACAAAGACCAGAATGACAACCGAGCCAATAAACATCTAAGATGGAGCAGGAGAGAAGTTGGCGTGCAACTGTAGAACTGGGTGAGAGGATCCTTTATTTTCTTGAATTCAAACCCCGAAAGACTACCTTAAAAGAAAGCTGCCCGGATTTGTTCTAATTACTGCTTGAGCGGCAAAAAGGGGGAAAAAACCCGGAAAAAAAAGCCTGAAGCTAAGATAGAAGGAGATTTAAAGGGAAAAGGCATCAAAAGACTTTCAATAAAGAAAGTTGGAAATTGGACTTTCATTGTAAAAAGCACTGTACTTGAGAATAGGCATTTTTAAAGATGCCGGAATGATGGACTTAAAAGATTTTGTAAACCTGGAAATGCTGAAATATTGAAATAGCTGAGGATTGATTCTTTTAAGAGGGATCCCTGCTGGAGAAGTGTTTTTGCAATATCATCTGCTGAGAGGAGGAGGACTTTACACCCTAACAAGAATATATAAAGATTTAAGCTACAGGACTAGGACAATTTACTTGCTAAAAGGGGTTAAGGAGCTGGAGAAAGGGAGAAAATGAAGAAATTAATGGTTTTGTTTCTGGAATAGTTAAGAGCTATAATTTAAAATTGGGAGAACTGTGCCTCTGCACAGGAGAGTGAATACAATATTAGACATAAAGATAAATATGGACTTGGATTATAAATGAAGAGAGAGAAGTCTAAATAACTAATAATGTTTCAACAAGAAGAAATGGATAGTTGGGAGGAATTGATATTGTCTATGTGGGACATATGGGAAATGATGAAAACAGAACACAAGGCTTTAATCATCAAGCTGGAGACTATGGATAAAAAAATTGAGACTATGATTCAACCAGAGAAGAAGACAAGACAAAAAATTCAAATTGAGGGAGAAATGAATAAAAATGTTGTTGTAAAGAGAAAAGGGGGAATACAAAAAATGATACAAAAATGTAAGAGGCATAATGCTTAAAAAAAGAAAGAGAGAAGAAACTAGACAAGGAAATAGTAATTGGAGGAGAGTTAAAGAGGAAACTGGGGCTCTGGTAATCCCTCGAGATAGAGACAAGAAAAATTAGAGAGGCTGAAACTGAAATATAGAAGAAGGAAGGGGGTGAAAGGAAAATTTAAAACAAATAGATTAGAAGGTAGCAAAATCAGAAATGTAATATAAAGTACATATTAGGTAGACAAGTGAAAAAGAAGACAACATGGTTAAGGAGAAGGAGTGATGACAGCTAGAACTTTTCTATTTCTTTTTTAAAGATAAAAAGGAAGCAGTGATGTTAGAAAAAAGACTAAGAGAAAGGGAAAGAAAATTAGGGGAATAATATTTTTAAATACACAATCTGTTTATTGTGTTTTGAGCTTTAATAATTGCTCAATATTAAACTAGAGAATAGAGAAGTAGACACAATATATCTAATATGCAATTGTTAAAAATTTTTAGAGTTGAGAAAGACTTTACAATAATTGTTAAAGGTCTTTTAACAGATATATTAAATTTAGAAGAGGAATGATATATAAATGACATTGAAATAACTGGGAAAATTTGCAAGA